>CAUZXH010000214.1:0-49441 GCA_963584085.1 Pyrausta aurata
CCTAACCTAACCTAACCTAACCTAACCTAACCTAACCTAACCTAACCTAACCTAACCTAACCTAACCTAACCTAACCTAACCTAACCTAACCTAACCTAACCTAACCTAACCTAACCTAACCTAACCTAACCTAACCTAACCTAACCTAACCTAACCTAACCTAACCTAACCTAACCTAACCTAACCTAACCTAACCTAACCTAACCTAACCTAACCTAACCTAACCTAACCTAACCTAACCTAACCTAACCTAACCTAACCTAACCTAACCTAACCTAACCTAACCTAACCTAACCTAACCTAACCTAACCTAACCTAACCTAACCTAACCTAACCTAACCTAACCTAACCTAACCTAACCTAACCTAACCTAACCTAACCTAACCTAACCTAACCTAACCTAACCTAACCTAACCTAACCTAACCTAACCTAACCTAACCTAACCTAACCTAACCTAACCTAACCTAACCTAACCTAACCTAACCTAACCTAACCTAACCTAACCTAACCTAACCTAACCTAACCTAACCTAACCTAACCTAACCTAACCTAACCTAACCTAACCTAACCTAACCTAACCTAACCTAACCTAACCTAACCTAACCTAACCTAACCTAACCTAACCTAACCTAACCTAACCTAACCTAACCTAACCTAACCTAACCTAACCTAACCTAACCTAACCTAACCTAACCTAACCTAACCTAACCTAACCTAACCTAACCTAACCTAACCTAACCTAACCTAACCTAACCTAACCTAACCTAACCTAACCTAACCTAACCTAACCTAACCTAACCTAACCTAACCTAACCTAACCTAACCTAACCTAACCTAACCTAACCTAACCTAACCTAACCTAACCTAACCTAACCTAACCTAACCTAACCTAACCTAACCTAACCTAACCTAACCTAACCTAACCTAACCTAACCTAACCTAACCTAACCTAACCTAACCTAACCTAACCTAACCTAACCTAACCTAACCTAACCTAACCTAACCTAACCTAACCTAACCTAACCTAACCTAACCTAACCTAACCTAACCTAACCTAACCTAACCTAACCTAACCTAACCTAACCTAACCTAACCTAACCTAACCTAACCTAACCTAACCTAACCTAACCTAACCTAACCTAACCTAACCTAACCTAACCTAACCTAACCTAACCTAACCTAACCTAACCTAACCTAACCTAACCTAACCTAACCTAACCTAACCTAACCTAACCTAACCTAACCTAACCTAACCTAACCTAACCTAACCTAACCTAACCTAACCTAACCTAACCTAACCTAACCTAACCTAACCTAACCTAACCTAACCTAACCTAACCTAACCTAACCTAACCTAACCTAACCTAACCTAACCTAACCTAACCTAACCTAACCTAACCTAACCTAACCTAACCTAACCTAACCTAACCTAACCTAACCTAACCTAACCTAACCTAACCTAACCTAACCTAACCTAACCTAACCTAACCTAACCTAACCTAACCTAACCTAACCTAACCTAACCTAACCTAACCTAACCTAACCTAACCTAACCTAACCTAACCTAACCTAACCTAACCAACCTAACCTAACCTAACCTAACCTAACCTAACCTAACCTAACCTAACCTAACCTAACCTAACCTAACCTAACCTAACCTAACCTAACCTAACCTAACCTAACCTAACCTAACCTAACCTAACCTAACCTAACCTAACCTAACCTAACCTAACCTAACCTAACCTAACCTAACCTAACCTAACCTAACCTAACCTAACCTAACCTAACCTAACCTAACCTAACCTAACCTAACCTAACCTAACCTAACCTAACCTAACCTAACCTAACCTAACCTAACCTAACCTAACCTAACCTAACCTAACCTAACCTAACCTAACCTAACCTAACCTAACCTAACCTAACCTAACCTAACCTAACCTAACCTAACCTAACCTAACCTAACCTAACCTAACCTAACCTAACCTAACCTAACCTAACCTAACCTAACCTAACCTAACCTAACCTAACCTAACCTAACCTAACCTAACCTAACCTAACCTAACCTAACCTAACCTAACCTAACCTAACCTAACCTAACCTAACCTAACCTAACCTAACCTAACCTAACCTAACCTAACCTAACCTAACCTAACCTAACCTAACCTAACCTAACCTAACCTAACCTAACCTAACCTAACCTAACCTAACCTAACCTAACCTAACCTAACCTAACCTAACCTAACCTAACCTAACCTAACCTAACCTAACCTAACCTAACCTAACCTAACCTAACCTAACCTAACCTAACCTAACCTAACCTAACCTAACCTAACCTAACCTAACCTAACCTAACCTAACCTAACCTAACCTAACCTAACCTAACCTAACCTAACCTAACCTAACCTAACCTAACCTAACCTAACCTAACCTAACCTAACCTAACCTAACCTAACCTAACCTAACCTAACCTAACCTAACCTAACCTAACCTAACCTAACCTAACCTAACCTAACCTAACCTAACCTAACCTAACCTAACCTAACCTAACCTAACCTAACCTAACCTAACCTAACCTAACCTAACCTAACCTAACCTAACCTAACCTAACCTAACCTAACCTAACCTAACCTAACCTAACCTAACCTAACCTAACCTAACCTAACCTAACCTAACCTAACCTAACCTAACCTAACCTAACCTAACCTAACCTAACCTAACCTAACCTAACCTAACCTAACCTAACCTAACCTAACCTAACCTAACCTAACCTAACCTAACCTAACCTAACCTAACCTAACCTAACCTAACCTAACCTAACCTAACCTAACCTAACCTAACCTAACCTAACCTAACCTAACCTAACCTAACCTAACCTAACCTAACCTAACCTAACCTAACCTAACCTAACCTAACCTAACCTAACCTAACCTAACCTAACCTAACCTAACCTAACCTAACCTAACCTAACCTAACCTAACCTAACCTAACCTAACCTAACCTAACCTAACCTAACCTAACCTAACCTAACCTAACCTAACCTAACCTAACCTAACCTAACCTAACCTAACCTAACCTAACCTAACCTAACCTAACCTAACCTAACCTAACCTAACCTAACCTAACCTAACCTAACCTAACCTAACCTAACCTAACCTAACCTAACCTAACCTAACCTAACCTAACCTAACCTAACCTAACCTAACCTAACCTAACCTAACCTAACCTAACCTAACCTAACCTAACCTAACCTAACCTAACCTAACCTAACCTAACCTAACCTAACCTAACCTAACCTAACCTAACCTAACCTAACCTAACCTAACCTAACCTAACCTAACCTAACCTAACCTAACCTAACCTAACCTAACCTAACCTAACCTAACCTAACCTAACCTAACCTAACCTAACCTAACCTAACCTAACCTAACCTAACCTAACCTAACCTAACCTAACCTAACCTAACCTAACCTAACCTAACCTAACCTAACCTAACCTAACCTAACCTAACCTAACCTAACCTAACCTAACCTAACCTAACCTAACCTAACCTAACCTAACCTAACCTAACCTAACCTAACCTAACCTAACCTAACCTAACCTAACCTAACCTAACCTAACCTAACCTAACCTAACCTAACCTAACCTAACCTAACCTAACCTAACCTAACCTAACCTAACCTAACCTAACCTAACCTAACCTAACCTAACCTAACCTAACCTAACCTAACCTAACCTAACCTAACCTAACCTAACCTAACCTAACCTAACCTAACCTAACCTAACCTAACCTAACCTAACCTAACCTAACCTAACCTAACCTAACCTAACCTAACCTAACCTAACCTAACCTAACCTAACCTAACCTAACCTAACCTAACCTAACCTAACCTAACCTAACCTAACCTAACCTAACCTAACCTAACCTAACCTAACCTAACCTAACCTAACCTAACCTAACCTAACCTAACCTAACCTAACCTAACCTAACCTAACCTAACCTAACCTAACCTAACCTAACCTAACCTAACCTAACCTAACCTAACCTAACCTAACCTAACCTAACCTAACCTAACCTAACCTAACCTAACCTAACCTAACCTAACCTAACCTAACCTAACCTAACCTAACCTAACCTAACCTAACCTAACCTAACCTAACCTAACCTAACCTAACCTAACCTAACCTAACCTAACCTAACCTAACCTAACCTAACCTAACCTAACCTAACCTAACCTAACCTAACCTAACCTAACCTAACCTAACCTAACCTAACCTAACCTAACCTAACCTAACCTAACCTAACCTAACCTAACCTAACCTAACCTAACCTAACCTAACCTAACCTAACCTAACCTAACCTAACCTAACCTAACCTAACCTAACCTAACCTAACCTAACCTAACCTAACCTAACCTAACCTAACCTAACCTAACCTAACCTAACCTAACCTAACCTAACCTAACCTAACCTAACCTAACCTAACCTAACCTAACCTAACCTAACCTAACCTAACCTAACCTAACCTAACCTAACCTAACCTAACCTAACCTAACCTAACCTAACCTAACCTAACCTAACCTAACCTAACCTAACCTAACCTAACCTAACCTAACCTAACCTAACCTAACCTAACCTAACCTAACCTAACCTAACCTAACCTAACCTAACCTAACCTAACCTAACCTAACCTAACCTAACCTAACCTAACCTAACCTAACCTAACCTAACCTAACCTAACCTAACCTAACCTAACCTAACCTAACCTAACCTAACCTAACCTAACCTAACCTAACCTAACCTAACCTAACCTAACCTAACCTAACCTAACCTAACCTAACCTAACCTAACCTAACCTAACCTAACCTAACCTAACCTAACCTAACCTAACCTAACCTAACCTAACCTAACCTAACCTAACCTAACCTAACCTAACCTAACCTAACCTAACCTAACCTAACCTAACCTAACCTAACCTAACCTAACCTAACCTAACCTAACCTAACCTAACCTAACCTAACCTAACCTAACCTAACCTAACCTAACCTAACCTAACCTAACCTAACCTAACCTAACCTAACCTAACCTAACCTAACCTAACCTAACCTAACCTAACCTAACCTAACCTAACCTAACCTAACCTAACCTAACCTAACCTAACCTAACCTAACCTAACCTAACCTAACCTAACCTAACCTAACCTAACCTAACCTAACCTAACCTAACCTAACCTAACCTAACCTAACCTAACCTAACCTAACCTAACCTAACCTAACCTAACCTAACCTAACCTAACCTAACCTAACCTAACCTAACCTAACCTAACCTAACCTAACCTAACCTAACCTAACCTAACCTAACCTAACCTAACCTAACCTAACCTAACCTAACCTAACCTAACCTAACCTAACCTAACCTAACCTAACCTAACCTAACCTAACCTAACCTAACCTAACCTAACCTAACCTAACCTAACCTAACCTAACCTAACCTAACCTAACCTAACCTAACCTAACCTAACCTAACCTAACCTAACCTAACCTAACCTAACCTAACCTAACCTAACCTAACCTAACCTAACCTAACCTAACCTAACCTAACCTAACCTAACCTAACCTAACCTAACCTAACCTAACCTAACCTAACCTAACCTAACCTAACCTAACCTAACCTAACCTAACCTAACCTAACCTAACCTAACCTAACCTAACCTAACCTAACCTAACCTAACCTAACCTAACCTAACCTAACCTAACCTAACCTAACCTAACCTAACCTAACCTAACCTAACCTAACCTAACCTAACCTAACCTAACCTAACCTAACCTAACCTAACCTAACCTAACCTAACCTAACCTAACCTAACCTAACCTAACCTAACCTAACCTAACCTAACCTAACCTAACCTAACCTAACCTAACCTAACCTAACCTAACCTAACCTAACCTAACCTAACCTAACCTAACCTAACCTAACCTAACCTAACCTAACCTAACCTAACCTAACCTAACCTAACCTAACCTAACCTAACCTAACCTAACCTAACCTAACCTAACCTAACCTAACCTAACCTAACCTAACCTAACCTAACCTAACCTAACCTAACCTAACCTAACCTAACCTAACCTAACCTAACCTAACCTAACCTAACCTAACCTAACCTAACCTAACCTAACCTAACCTAACCTAACCTAACCTAACCTAACCTAACCTAACCTAACCTAACCTAACCTAACCTAACCTAACCTAACCTAACCTAACCTAACCTAACCTAACCTAACCTAACCTAACCTAACCTAACCTAACCTAACCTAACCTAACCTAACCTAACCTAACCTAACCTAACCTAACCTAACCTAACCTAACCTAACCTAACCTAACCTAACCTAACCTTACCTAACCTAACCTAACCTAACCAGTTGCGCGCCAGCCGCCGCCGAAATCAGCAGCAAAACCGCGTCGCTCCGCATTAAAAAATCGAAAAAAGTGGGTTTTTCGCGTCCGATCGGGTCGTGTGTAGTGTCAAAGTGTGCGTCTCAGTGAGTGCTTTGTGGTGGTGCAATCAGTTTTTGTGTGGCGTATCTGGTCTAGGCAGGAGAGGAGAAAAACTGGTCCATAACCTCCAAATTCACACGTGTTTGACCAGTTTTTCGAAAACGCTGCCCGAACGAGATCTGTAAGTCATATATTTTATTGCACCTTTTGGTAGGCCTTGTTGAGACGCATATTTTACGTGCTGCACTCCCCGCTGAAAATTTTTTTTCACGGAATTATTACCACATAACTCACCTAACCTCAAAATTGGATTTTGCGAACCGGCGGTGGCTGAATTTTTATTTAAGTGCAGTATTGTGCGGGCAGTTGAGCCCTTTCTCCTGACTATTTTTTCTTCGAAATCGGCCTGCACAATACCGTTATTTTTAAGAAATTGTAAATATTTTTTATGTTGTAAATATTTGAAGGTTAAAATCTCGTAAACTAAAGCGGTACCATATTGTTTTTATTATTTGAATTGAAGGGTAATTTTATAGCCTACTGGACTCACCCGAAGATCCCCGCGCGAAACTTTAAATTTTAATTATATTGATTTTTTAGTAAAAGGGGTGTTGCACGAGGTCCCACTTGTGGGCGTCGTACAGTGTTCTTAATTTAGTGTTAAGTAGAGTACGCACACACGAATCATTTGACACCATTTTCATCCAAATCGGCCCATAAACAAAAGAGTTATTAGGAAAATACAATTTTTGGGGATCTACGCCCAGAGGAGGGATCTTGGCTCGAAACTCGTGATCTATCCGGTGTTAACTGATACCCCCACATCCCCAAGCCAAAACCAGGGTCCTCTAGCACCTCAAACAGAGAAGTCGAGTCCAAATCCCTAACTAGTCGGCCATTTTGTGTTAGGGGCTCTGGCGATCCCCGGCTCCTACTCCTGTCCTATTTGTCGTACGGGAACAGGATTTTCGCCTTTGGGGGCCATTTTTGAAGCTCTACCAGCGCCGGGGGCTGAAACAGCTCTACGTAGAGTTGCGTATTTTTGTGTTTTTGGTGAATCCGTAGGACGCGCGGGGTCAGTCCGGCCTAAACAAAGAAAACCGCAAGCTTCTACGACGTCAGGAACAGGAGTTATTCACGTTTAGCGCCGCTGTTTGACAGTTGGGCGGCCATTTTGTGTTTTTTAAAAAGCTTATAACTCCGGTCCTACTTGTCGTATCGGCTTCGGGTTTCCGACAAAAGGGTTAGAGCCGGGATCACCGTCGAATTCGTCTGGTTCCGCGACTCTACGTAGAGTTTTTGAGGTCAACTTTCGGTCAATTTTCGGGTACTCGTTTTTGGGAGAATCTGGTCCGCTAAGCGAAGCCCTTTCAAACGAGGTGCCGCTTGTGTCCGTGGGTTGCGCGGTTCCAGAGTTATACAGGTTTTTCCGAGCGTTTTGACAGCTGCGGCGGCCATCTTGGATTTTTCAGACGGCTGTATCTCTGGAACCCTTGGGCCCTGAGGACTGCGGTTTCCTTTGTTGAGGCTAGCTCGGGACCCCTCAGCACCCCTGATTAATCTTTACCCGATATCCGTAATTTTTGACCCCCCCCATTTTCAAAATCTACCCCCCCTTTTTTACATAAGAACATCATAGAGCTTGCTGCCCCATTCACGACATTCTTTTTTGCGTCGAAATTGGACGCCGGGAAGACCTAAATCCCCTCAACCAAAGTTTTGGGATCCACCGGGGGCCACATAATCCCCCGCGCATAACTCGAGAACGGAGCGTCGTACAAAGACGCGGTTTTCGACGTTGACTTAAGCATAACAATCCCAACAGACAGGATTGGTGATTGGGGCTCTAGCTCGAAATTGTAGAGTTAGGTTTTGGTAGAGTGGTAGAGCAAAAATTATTTTTTTAGATTTTTAGAATTTTTAAGATTGTTGTTTTTAGTTTACTGTTATTTGGTATTAGTACACTGGAATTTATTCTTTTACTTTATTATATTTGCTTTTTATTAACATTTTCAATAAATATTTTTTCCCCTTTGGGGTCATTTTAATTACTGTAAAATGCCGAAATCAAACAAGAGCGCACCCCTTGGCGTGACAAAGAAACCTTACGACAAAATGACACTCTACTCTAGAAGGCTACTATTCAGGCAGCGCGATCTGTCTGCGGATCGCCGCGCCCGGAGCTCCGCTCCCTGGTTAGCGCTGGAGTAAATCTTGCGGTGGGACCGGCTGGGCAGCGGGAACCCCAACCATCCGAGGACCAAGTCAAGCAGACCATGGATGTGCCTACCGGTGCCAGGAGCGATGGTGGTGGGAACGCATGCTCACATACGAGCGAGCCGGGGACCGTTAGTCCTGGCCCAGACGTGCCGGGTCCCTTGGGCTCACACGATGTCGTGACGGGGGGGGCTGCGGGCGCTGGGTCCCACGCTGATGCGGCGGAGGCCGCATGCTCAGTTTCCGGGTCGGAATCCGTCTCCCAGGATACCATATCGGAGTTCTTGGCCGCTGGTGGGGGGGAACCTGCTGCGCTGAGCTCGTCACCCCCTGTGAGCATGGTGTCCGAATTTTTCGAGAGAGGCGAATCTTCCCTGCCTTCAGATGCCGCCTCACTGCCGGAAAGCGACATGGCCGCAGATGATGCGGACCCGGAGCTACTTGCCATCGGGCAGGAGCGCACTGCGGCCATAGACGAGGCCACATGGACTAAGCTGGAGTCGGGGCGTCAGAGTCAGGGCAGAGAAAGTATGTTCCCGGCAAGAGGTGGACGTCCCCCCGTGCGTATGAACCTCGTTACCCAGAGAGCCAACGATTACCTTCAGATGGGCCTCACGGCTCTAAACAATGCCGGGAATATGAAGAGGGAACGCAAGGAGGAAGCACACTTCTGCCTGCAGGAGCTGTATGTAACCTGCCTTGCGCTCGCAGACTCTCGATCCCGGCACATGAAGGCCCTGGCGGATGAGCGACACTCTCACGCGCGGGAGGTGGTCCGGATGGAGCGGGCTCATAACAAACAGATGGCGGAACTACTTGGCCGATATCACAACGACGCGGCCACGGGCAGAGAGAATGCGACTGCCGTGAGCAAAGCCCTCGAGGGCATTAGAGGCTGGCTCAAATTCGAGCTGGCGGACCCTATTGCCCGAATAGAGCCTATACAGGCCCAACTCACTGACCTAAAGAAGGACATTAGCCGCCTTAAGGCGGCTCCGGGAGTGGAGGGGGCTGTCGCAGGGGCTGACCCGCGTATAGCCGACGTGGCCAACGGCATCGACGGGGTCTCCCGTGCGATTGCGTCTATGCAGTCGCAGCTGCGGGAGATCACCCTGGATATTGATAAATGCCGGGTCGATACCCTGAATCAGCTCAGGCTGCAGCGAGATCTCACCCCTCCGCTGGAGACTACCCCCTCTTCTGTGGCGGCGGGAGCGGCTTGCTTGAACGAGTCTGATCTCGCTAAGATACATGATGGAACGCGGAGACTATTGGCCGAGGTCCGGGAAGCGGGCCCTGCCCCCGTATCCAGAGAGGAACTCACTCTAGAGCTACACACCACCACGGCCCCGATAGTGGGCGAACTGCGCACTCTGCGTGCGGAGGTGGAAGAGCTAGCTGATACCGTCAGCGCAGGTTCTGCCCCGCGGGAGGCTGCGCAGGGCCTTGGTTTTGAGATGGCACTAAGCGAGGCTTCGGAGAAGATAGGGACCCTTCTTGAACCGATCACCCGAACTGTGGCCCAACTGGAAGCGTCTATACAGAAAGAAGCTACATCTAGAGCTTTGCGACCTCCAGCCGCTGTAGAGGAGCCAAAGAAGGTATCGTCTGGCCCGACGAAACCGCACGCCACTGGCCGTGGCGCACATCGAGAGAAGACATACGCTGATGCGGCCCAAACACCACGGTTCCCAGTTTTTGTGGAGTCCAGGGACCCCCGGGCGACAAGCCAGGACGTCATTGAGACCATTAAAAAGAAGGTGGATGTGGTCAGTTTGGGGGTTGGAATTAGCAGCGTCCACCCACTACGTAAGCAGAGAGTCGCCATCACTTGCGACACCGAGGAGAGCCAGGAGCGGTTCCGAGAAGCAATTACGGTGTCTGCAGCCGATTTGACGGCAACATCGAAGCCCCCAAGAAACCCCCTGGTTCGTCTCGTCGGTGTCGCAAATGATCTCGACGACAACAGACTGGTGGACGCCTTGAGACAACAAAATGCCAATCTACTGAAGACCATACCCTCTGAAGATCCAATCAGGGTCCAACGGCGCACTAAAGGCAGGACTCCTCAAATGACGAATGTTATTCTTGAGGTCAGCCCCGCTGTCTGGAAGGCGATCTGCGACAACAAAGTAAAAAAAAAAAAAAAAAATAGGATACCAAACAGTAACAGCCGTGGATCAGTCACCTATAGTCCAATGCTATAGGTGCCTGACCTACGGCCACCTCGCTAGGGATTGTAAGGAGGGAGAAACATGTGGCTACTGCATGGGCGAACACGATACGCGGAAATGCTCAAACCGCGATGGCGAGCCGAGGTGCCGAAATTGTTACGAGACCCAAGGTAAGCTAGCTTGCGACCACCCCGCTTATAGCCAGGAATGTCCTCATTGGCAAAAGTGGGATATAGTGGCTCGGAGGGCGGTAAGATACTGCTAAAGGCACCTATAGATTTGTCCAGGCTAACCTCGGTCGGGGCTTTGCCGCGACAAAGGAATGCCTAAAAGACGCTGCTAGTAACAACATCACTGCAATCCTCTTACAGGAGCCATACGTTGGCGCCACTGGGCGCCTTTCATGCAATTATAAAGTAATACAGGCCCCAGGAACCACAAAGGATAGACCCGCGAGATCGGCTGTAGTCGTCACTGATCCTAACATAGTCGCTATAGTCAATCAGAATTGTCAGTCGAGTTCGGTGACTTCTGTGACCCTCAGTCTCGGATCACGTAAAATTGCTTTTATTAGTGTATACTTTGTAGGGACTGATAGCATTGATGATGGATTGGCTGAACTATCAATTGTACTGAACAACATTGAGGCGGACGGAGTCATCGTGGGAGGAGACGTTAATGCTTCTAGCCCCTGGTGGGGATGCGAGGTTGAGGACGATCGGGGAGAGGTCTTTGCGGATTTCTTGGCTCAGCACGATCTACACATTGTCAACGAGGGGAACACACCTACCTTCAGTGCCTTTAGGCGAGGCAGAGAGGTTACCAGCATAGTGGATGTCACGGCGTGCTCCTCGAACCTTTTGGAAAACCTCCAAAACTGGAGGGTAATCGTCGACGGCGCTGGATTATCCGACCACCGACCAGTAGGTTTCAGCCTGCACCTCCACCCAGAAAATTCAATGGAACCACGCACAACAACGTGGCGCTTCAACACGGCCAAGGCCAGATGGGCCCAATTCCCACAAGCTCTCCACGAGAGCTTGGAGAGGAGAGGGGTAACCACCGACACCATCACGCAGGCTGAATCTGAGGAAGCGGTGGAGGAGCTCTCGCGGAGCTACACTGACGCACTGATTGAGGCGGCCGAGCGCTGTATTCCGGAGGCTGGTGCTTGCACGAGGAAACGTCCGTGCCCCTGGTGGACGGAGGAGCTCACCGATCTGAAAAAGAAAGCGGTTACCATCGGACGCCGTCTCAGGAGGGCAAACTCTCGCAGAAAACAGCACGTGCTCGAGGAGTACTTGATCGCCAGAAAGAATTATAAAGAGGCCATACAACTAGCGGTCACCGAGAGCTGGAAGAAGTTTTGCTCAATACAGACTGGCGAAGATATCTGGAAGTGCGCGTATCGGGTCATCAAAAAAACGGCCAAACCAGGCATAGGCGATGAGAGGTTGTTATGTGAGCCTAATTCTGGTAGTGTCTTGACCCCCCTCGCTTCCGCAACACTATTGGCTGACACTTTTTACCCGCCTGATGACCCCGACACAGACGAGGAGTATCATAGAATGGTCAGAGAGGAGGTGGCTAGCAGACTGGCAGCCCTCGGCGAAACGGGGGAGAATGCCGTCCCAGCCTTTACTAACAACGAGCTGAGTCAAATCTTTGCGGCCATGAGCCCAAAGAAAGCGCCAGGCGAGGACGGCCTAACGGCGGACATTTGCTCAGCGGCTTCCAGAGCCAACTCAGTGCTCCTAACGTTGTATAATCAGTGCCGACGGTTGGGCTACTTTCCCGAGATATGGAAGCGGGCAACTATTAAGATCATCCCGAAGCCCGGAAAGGCTGATTACTCAGCCCCAAAGGCCTACCGGCCGATAGGCTTGCTTCCGATCCTCGGGAAAGTCTATGAGAAGCTCATAGTCGCCAGGCTGTCGTGGGACCTACTGAGCCGAAACCGGCTCAGCCCTCGGCAGTATGGATTCGTTCCACAGCGTAGCACTGAGGACGCCATTTACGACGTCATGGAGCTGATAAGGGGTGGCGTCGCAGACAAGCAGATGGTGGCACTGGTGTCCCTGGATATCGAAGGAGCATTCGATAACACGTGGTGGCCGGCTGTCCTCCGAGAGCTCCTAGACATGGGGGTTGATGCCCAGACCATGAAGGTGCTCTCCAGCTACCTGAGAGACAGAACGGTAACGGTCCGATACCTGGGACAGAAGGTCCTTAAGACCACCACAAAAGGCTGCGTGCAAGGGTCGATTGGCGGGCCCCTTCTCTGGAATGTGCAGCTGGACCCCCTCCTAAGAGAGGCGGAGAACCTGGAGGCGCACATACAGGCGTTCGCTGACGACATAGTCATAATTGCATCAGCCCGGGACACCAGAAGCCTCGAGAGGAAAATTAATAACGCCCTGGAGTCGGTGGCAGTTTGGGGCCGCCAAAATAAAATGAGATTCGCCCCCGCTAAGACCCAGGCAATGTTAATCACCAAGAAGTTAAAGTACGATCTGCCCCGCTTTGAGCTCCTGGGTACACAGTTGCAGCTCGCGGACACTGTGCGACTTCTTGGTGTAACCATCGACCGCCATCTTAGTTTTAAAACCCAAGATGGGTGAGGTGACTGCCAAAGCTATAAATCTCTATAAGGTAATCAGCAGAGCGGCAAGAGCCCAATGGGGCCTGAACCCGGATATCCTGCGAACACTATACATCACTGTCATCGAGCCAACCGTTCTTTATGCAGCGAGTGCGTGGGCCCGAATCGCACAGCGGAAATACGCAAAGAAACGATTGGATCGTATAACCAGGATATTCGGAATTCAAATATCAAAGGCACACCGCACAATCTCTCTTAACGCAGCAGCACTACTGGCAAGGATAATACCGCTGGACCTAAGGGCAGTAGAACAGCTTACCCTATATGAAATAAAGAGAGGAAGAGATCTAGAGGGACTTCCGGGACGTTTTCTGCAGCGTAGACTGCACCCTACACACCTCCCACATCCAGCTGAGAGGAAAAATATCACGTTTGGCATTATTAACTCCCAAGAGGACGCCGATGCCCTACCAGGGGATGAGCTGATCATGTACACTGATGGCAGCAAAATTGAAGGAAAGGTAGGAGCAGCGATTTCTTGCTGGAGGAGCGGCAGAGAGCTCCGCTGTCACAAGATTCGCCTAGAGAGCTATTGCTCGGTGTTTCAGGCTGAGATGGCAGCAATCCTGAGAGCAACAACATTGAACATCGGTGCCTGTACCACAGTTCACGTCGTCAGCGACTCGCGTTCCTCTTTGGAGACCATAGGCGACCCAGCATCTCTAAACCCCATTGCTGCAGAAATTACCGGAAACTTGTGGGAACTGGAGAAAAAGGGAATAGTATATAAGTTTTATTGGGTAAAGGCACACGTGGGAATTACCGGGAATGAGAGAGCAGATGAGCTGGCCAAGGAGGCAGCGCTCAAGTTGAAAACAGGAGCCGCATATGACTGCTTCCCATTGTCCTTCGCCAAGCGAACCACCAGGGCTTTAACCATCCAGAAGTGGCAGGAACGCTACATCACCACTCAAACCGGCTCTACAACAAAACAGTTCTTCCCTGAAGTCAGCACTTCCTACCGCATAATTGGAAAGCTGACTCTGTCAAATCTGTTAGCACAGCTTCTCACTGGCCATGGCGGAATTCGATCATATTTATTTAGATTTAACTTATCCGCCGTCGAAACCTGTACTTGCGACGATACTACTCCTGAGACAATTCTACACATCTTGGCAGAGTGTCCAAAATATGCTGCTAAGAGGTACGATTGCGAGTGCAGGGTTGGACGAGTGGTGGATGAACCAAACATTAGGGTACTGATCAGTGATGACTCCAGCCGGGCCCATTTCTTGGCCTTTGCACTTGACGCTATGCGGCAAGCAGCGAAGGCTAATGGCGCCAAAGTTTAAGTATGTAGTTTAAAGATCAAACTTTGAATTTGCTGTTCCTTTATTTGTATATAACAAGTGGAGGAGCGGTAAATTATATTTGAATTTATTATTTTACGGCTATTGCCTCATTTTAATGTTTAAACTATTTTATAAATAAGTTTGTAATTAATTATTGTATGGCTTTTGCCTCATTTAGTTTGTATAAATTATAATAACAATTCAATTCATTTTAACTTTTAACTTAAACTTACTTATTTTTAATTTTATTTGCATCTATTATTACTATTGTCTTCAATGTATGTGTAGGGGTATACATTATCTCGTGTCAGCAATAATGCCACAACGCGGTGCACGCGCGACGATCGAGTCAGTCGACTTCAGCTCGTTCCCACGTCCCGACATATATTTATTTCGGCCCGTATAACCTCAAAATTGTAATGTGTTAATCTGTGAAAATAAACCCGGATATTCGTGAACTGCCAAACTGTGTTTATATCATCTCCCGTGAGTCAAGATAACCTTCTGATACCAACCACCTGTAACGGAGCGCATACCTACGTGTGATACGTCACGCCACTGACGTCACACCACTGGCAGCACGACCGCACACTATAGGTAAATACTTATATGGATTCGTATAACCAACAAACATACAAATGGTGACACCCGAAAACGAAGCGACTCAACTAACGTCGGCGTGGGACGAGCAACGGGCATAAGGTTACATCGGCGTACCTCTTAACTATTGGGACTCTGCGGACCCCAACAAGCAACAACATGACAGACGAAGCGAAACCGGACGTCATGCTTATCTCCATCTCATCACGCATACCCGAATTCTGGACCGACCAACCGGCTTTGTGGTTCATTCAATTCGAAGCAGTAGTCGCACCGCAAAAAGCAAGCGACGAAGCGACCTACCAACTTCTCATTGCCAAACTAGGCAAGCAAGTAATTCAGGAAGTCGCAGACCTTCTAGCTTCCCCACCGGAAACGGGAAAGTATGCAGCGCTTAAAAAACGCCTCACCGACGCCTACGAAGAGTCAGAGACACGACGCATACAAAAGCTAATAAGCGAGATGCAGTTAGGCGAGCAAAGACCTTCGCAGCTACTTCGACGGATGCAAAACCTCGCAGGAACACGGATGACGAAAGAAACCCTACTAGTTTTGTGGAAAAACCATCTTCCAGCAGCCGTACGCACAGTGTTAGCCGCAACAACGTTGGAAGACGTAGAAAAGCTAGCTTCCGTGGCAGACAAGATCATGGAAACGAGTAAGCCAATCGAGATCGCTTCCGTAGCACAACAACAGGACAGCTTAGCCGATGCGATAGCAAACCTGACCATTGAAGTTGCCGAACTACGGAAAAGCAGACAACTCACGCGGAACCATGACAACTCTTCACGTCCATCACGAGCGCGTAGTACAAGCCGTAATGGTAGACAATCGACCACGCAGGACAAGAACTTGTGCTACTACCATCGTCGTTTCGGGAAAAAGGCGAAGAAATGCCGCGAACCTTGCAACTGGCGCGAGCAGAACAAGGAAACTACGGGAAACTGAATGCCGTGCAGTCGACGACGGGACACTGCATTGGAGGTAACAACCGTCGCTTATGTGTTCTTGACCGCAATAGCAATCTTAGTTTTTTGGTAGATACTGGAGCAAATGTGTCTGTTCTCCCCACTACCGCTGTCAAACACTCTGTTTTTAACACAGATAGCCAATTCACATTATTTGCCGCAAATGGTACTAAAATTAAAACTTTTGGCACGCACACAATGACCTTAGACTTAAAATTAAGACGCGCATTTCGATGGACTTTCATCATAGCAAATGTTAAACAACCCATACTGGGAGCTGACTTTCTAAGCCACTATGAGTTGTTAGTCGACTTAAGTTCTAAAAAATTAATTGACAATATTACTAAACTCAATGTTATTGCACACATAGTAGATTGTAATGATCCATCCGTCAAAACGATAGACGAAAATAATCAGTATCGCGACTTACTTACTATGTTTCCTAACATAACACGACCAGCGTCTTTTAGAGAACCTCCGCAGCATTCAATCCTTCATTACATCGAGACAACCGGACCGCCTGTACACGCGAAAGCCAGGCCTCTACCGCCTGATCGCTACAAACGGGCAAGGGACGAATTCTTACTTATGCAGGAACTAGGTATATGTCGGCCATCGATGAGCCCGTGGGCAAGCCCACTACACATCGTTCCAAAGAAAAACGGAGACATTCGACCGTGTGGTGATTACCGACAGCTCAACGCCATAACTAAACCAGACAGGTACCCAGTCCCACGAATGGATGATTTCACATACTTTCTAACAGGTAAGAAAATATTTTCACGTATCGACGTTAATAAATCGTATCATTTTATACCACTTAACCCCGCCGATATCGAAAAAACTGCGATAATTACACCTTTTGGCCTATTCGAGTTCACGAGAATGACCTTCGGACTAAGGAATGCAGCGCAAACCTTTCAACGGTTCATGCATCACACCGTACTACAGGGTCTAGATTTCCTATTCTCTTTCGTCGATGACGTCATAATTGCCAGTGACGACAGTACGTCACATCACGAGCACCTACGACTGCTATTCGAACGACTCGACAGGTATGGCCTAACAATTAACTTATCTAAGTGTTGTTTCGGAGTTACTGAATTAGATTTTGTTGGTTATCACGTATCAGCCGATGGAATACGACCTTTGGACGAACGGGTCAAGGCCATCTCCACGTTTCCAAAACCACAAACCGTCAACGAACTTCGAAGATTTTTAGGTATGGTGAATTTCTATCGCAAACATATTCCACACGCAGTTAAAAGTCAAAGTATTTTATCATCGTATTTGCACAACGCCAAAAAGAACGACAAAACACCTATCGCATGGACGGCAGACGCTGAAGCAGCATTCTGCGAATGTAAGCTACAGTTACAGAACGCGGTCACGTTATCGTACCCGTGTGCGGACGCGAAGCTATCGCTTATGACCGACGCATCAAATACTTGCGCAGGGGCGGTTCTACAACAGCTAGATAAAGGTACGTGGAAGCCTCTAGGTTATTTTTCAAAGCGTCTATCCGAAACACAACAACGTTATAGTACGTACGACCGTGAACTTCTTGCTATATACATGGCGATAAAACATTTTCGTAAACTATTCGAAGGCAGACCTTTAACTATTTATACGGACCATCGTCCACTGGTCCACGCCTTTACCAAAATAGGCACTAACTCAGAAACACCACGTAGGACGCGACAGTTAATATTTGTTAGCGAATTCACTACTGATATTCGACACGTCAGCGGAGACCAGAACGTCGTAGCTGACACGTTATCGCGTGTCGCGACTATTTCCTGTCCCACGAGCATCGACTTCGACCAGTTAGCTGAATCGCAACAACACGATGACTACATTACGTCACGCAATTCGACAGGTAAAGTTGCAGATAACAATGTTCAGTTAAAGAGCATGTTTTTGCCCACTTGTAAAAAACCTATTTTTTGTGAAGTTTCGAAATCTCGAGTTAGACCATATCTACCTAACAATTTCAGACGCGATGCTTTCGACAGCATACATGACATTAGCCATCCCGGAATTAAGGCGACACGTAAAATGTTAACCGACAGATTTTTTTGGCCTAACATGAATCGTGATGTAAACAAATGGGCAAAGTCCTGCATCAACTGCCAACGCGCAAAGGTAAGCAGACACACCATTTCAGAATACGAAACTTTTCAGACCGCCGAACGTTTCGAACATATCCACGTTGATATTGTTGGACCCCTACCGATCACCGAGGATGGATATCGATACTGCGTAACCATCATAGATCGAGGCACACGTTGGCCTGAAGCTTTTCCGATTAAGGACATCACAGCATCGACAGTAGCCAAGGTAATCTACGAGGGCTGGATCACACGTTTTGGTTGTCCAGTCAAGTTAACTACCGACCAAGGACGCCAATTCGAGAGCCAATTATTCAACGATTTACTTAAGTACCTGGGAGTCAAAAGGTTGAGAACAACTAGCTATCACGCGCAGGCCAACGGTTTGGTCGAGCGCTGGCACAGGAGCATGAAAGCAGCCTTGATGGCACGCTTAGACACCGGATCATGGATCAGCGAGCTACCAACAGTTCTTTTTGGGCTACGAGCAGCGGGACGCAGCGAAAACGGCGTCAGCGCCGCCGAATACACCTACGGTAAACCACTCAGGCTTCCAAACGATTTTTTCGAAGCAACAGAACTCAGATATGATGACGCAACTCTTGAACACATTCGCACTACGATTAGCAATTTAAAACCAATTACTAATGCACACCGTGATAATCGTAAATGGTTCACACATCCCGACTTGCAAACATGCAGTCATGTTTTCGTCAGAGATGACGCGGTTCGGAAACCTTTGAAGACCCCGTATGACGGCCCTTACAAAGTCATCAAGAGGGGATCAAAAGTTTTCGAATTACAATTACCAAATCGGCGTGCAGTCATTTCGATAGATAGGCTCAAACCTGCATATATTTTGAATGATTTCGATAACTCGGTTGCGCCATCAATCACAGTTCTCGCAAAAGACACAGTACATAGCGACACGACCAATGACCCCGATCTTCGAAAAACGCGAAGTGGTCGAATCGTCAAGCCGCCTGTACGTTTTAATTAAGTTTAGGTAAGCATTATTTTTCTTTAATTTTTAAGTATACCTCGACACTCGCAGTCACGACAGAAACCTCACGAGTACAACAAGCTCAGTAAATTTCTTTTCTAAATTACTCATCATGGGCCAGTATAATACTAAAGAGGAGGAGAATGTCATTGTGCAGTCTGGATCCAATGTACAAGTAGATGAGCTAAAACTAAAAGTGGAAATGTACGCAGCCATAATTACACCATTTTTGGTATGTGTCACTATAGTCATACTATGTTTTTGTTGTAACAAATGTCGGCGTAACACCAAGAAATGGGTGAGCAATCAGTTAGACGGCCTAATTAAGGAGCGGATACCACCCACGACGAGGAGGACCGAGGTATCGCAAACACCTACTACGGTAGTATTTTCTTAGTCATAGGCGCAGTTCACGTTCTTCAATTTTCAACGTAGATAATATAATAAACTTAATGGCTTAAATTTCACTACAATGTTATCTCATTTTTGACAGCTGGATCACTATTCACTATAAAAAAATAAAAAACGATTGTTATCTAAATAGTATATTTTACATTAAATGACATTGTTAAATAATTGTCATATTGTAATCGTAATAATATAAATATGTCCTATATCTATGTAACATAATCTAAGTTTAATTTAACTTACAGTCCAAAGGCAATATTGCCCTTAAACAACAATGTAGCTAACCTATTCAAACATTATCATAAGTACATACTTTGTTACATTGTATAGTCTCAGTAACTTAGCGATAAAATCACACCACCAGAATCATACATCAGCATGTTATTGTAACGCAGCTCTAATTGCACAATAGCCTATTGTTTGCATTTCGTAGTAACTCTGTATCACTTGGTTCGATTTTATTCGTTTAAAATTTGGTTTGTATAACTTTAAATTTTACCAAATTTTAGGAGGGGTGTGATGTAGGGGTATACATTATCTCGTGTCAGCAATAATGCCACAACGCGGTGCACGCGCGACGATCGAGTCAGTCGACTTCAGCTCGTTCCCACGTCCCGACATATATTTATTTCGGCCCGTATAACCTCAAAATTGTAATGTGTTAATCTGTGAAAATAAACCCGGATATTCGTGAACTGCCAAACTGTGTTTATATCATCTCCCGTGAGTCAAGATAACCTTCTGATACCAACCACCTGTAACGGAGCGCATACCTACGTGTGATACGTCACGCCACTGACGTCACACCACTGGCAGCACGACCGCACACTATAGGTAAATACTTATATGGATTCGTATAACCAACAAACATACATATGCATGAATATTAAATTTGCGCGCAACGCATGCAGTGCAGTTTATATAAAGTAGAAAGAAACAAAGAATAAATTGTAACGAAAATGATTAAAAGAAAGAAAATATAAAAAGAGCGAAAGAACAAAAAAAAAAAAAAAAAAAAAGAAACGATAAACAAAAGAATAAAAATAAAAGAATTATTAAAATAAAAGAAAAGAAAATTAAAAGAAAAAATGGAGCAAAAAAGAAAGCTCCAAAAATACGCGGGTGGAGGTGGGACAAAAAAAAAAAAAAAAAAAAAAAAAAAAAAACCTAACCTAACCTAAACTAACCCAGTTGCGCGCCAGCCGCCGCCGAAATCAGCAGCCAAACCGCGTCGCTCCGCATTAAAAAATCGAAAAAAGTGGGTTTTTCGCGTCCGATCGGGTCGTGTGTAGTGTCAAAGTGTGCGTCTCAGTGAGTGCTTTGTGGTGGTGCAATCAGTTTTTGTGTGGCGTATCTGGTCTAGGCAGGAGAGGAGAAAAACTGGTCCATAACCTCCAAATTCACACGTGTTTGACCAGTTTTTCGAAAACGCTGCCCGAACGAGATCTGTAAGTCATATATTTTATTGCACCTTTTGGTAGGCCTTGTTGAGACGCATATTTTGACGTGCTGCACTCCCCGCTGAAAATTTTTTTCACGGAATTATTACCACAAAACTCACCTAACCTCAAAATTGGATTTTGCGAACCGGCGGCGGCTGAATTTTTATTTAAGTGCAGTATTGTGCGGGCAGTTGAGCCCTTTCTCCTGACTATTTTTTGCTAAAATGCGTTACGCATACCTGCCGCCCTCGGGGGAGGGCAGCAGGTTATGTGGGACTCTCCCCGAACGGGGCATACCCCCTAAAAACCAGCGGCGTTCTCGGGAGCCATGAGTTCGGGGCCACGAGTCAGCGTCATAAGCACACATCCGCGGCCCCTCACTGACTAGACCGACACACGGTCTCACCCGATCTGAAGAGGGCAAAAGCCCCTGCCTTCAGCGCCGGAGGAGGAGGTGTCCTCCGGCTTGATGTCCCGATGATGCGTAGAACGCATTACACACCATCGCGCCTCTTAGTGGGAAGCGGACGCCCCCGCGTCCGCGACCCGAGGCACAGGGAGGGGCATGTGCAGGTGGTGGAGGTTCCGCCTGCGCCCAGTACGCCTTCGGCGCATAAGGAGTGCGTCAGCCGCAGCCTCTCGCTCTCGCTCCGCGCTCTCCTTTTCGGCGATAACCCGCTCGCATAATGCGGCCATGGCTCGCCAAGCCTCCCTGTCATCGACCATACGCCGGACTATGGAGCCCAGGCTGAGGTCGGTCCCCACGTGTGCTTGGAGGGCACGGCGGTCAGCGACCCACGCCGGGCACACCTCGAGGGTGTGCTGTGCCGTGTCCTCCGGAGCATCGCAGTGCCAGCATCGGGTGGTGGGTTCCCTGCCAATGCGGCAGAGGTATGACCCAAAGCACCCGTGGCCCGTAAACACCTGCGACATCCGGTATGTCACCTGGCCGTGTGATCGCTCAACCCATTCTTTGAGAACGGGGAGTACGGCACTGATGACCCGGACGCCAAAGTGACTACTGGCCAGTCTACGGCGCCACTGCTCGTGGGCTAGCTCCGTGAGCTGTGTCTTCTCCGATTCCACCTCCGTCGGTGCGGGCCTATTGCCCTGAGATCTTTGGTCTCCCCGCCACTGGTACAACGCGGCGAGGACCAGGGAGTCGAGATCCCAAGGCAGGCTGCCGGCCAGGACCAGCGCAGCATCGGTGGAGGTGGTGCGGTAGGCTCGCGCTAAACGCAGGGCTAGCACCCTTTGAGCCTTCCGCAGGACTGTCACGTTCTCGGACGAGAGGGCGTCATGCCATTGTGGTAACTATGTCAATCTATGTCAATGCACTCAGTATTGCATCGTAGCAAGTTCAATATCCGAATTGGACAACACGCACGGACACGTGACACGAACTGTAATGTTTAGGTTAAGTGTTACGAATAAATGAGTTGGAATTAGACACTAGTGTTGGTCACTTGTTTTACCCATCCTCTACACGCAGTTAGGCCACACACACACGCACGCAGTTCCCACACTGGTGACCCCGACGTGATCCATCTCCGACGTGATTTTCTCCAGTGCATCATCAAGCAAGACAATTGCCAACGATGCCGGACGAAGCAGCTCCACAAAGCGGGTACCAGTACCAACCACAGCAAGTGTTGAACCCGCAACAGCAAGGAATGCAGCAAGTTAGACCAAGTACATCCATCGCACAACCCAGCACAGCGTCAGAAGTCTCGACTATAAGCGTGACGGCGAGAATACCTGATTTTTGGATCGAAATGCCACGACTTTGGTTTGCACAATTCGAGTCCATCATGGCACCACAAAAGCAGGGTGACGAGTGCAAGTTTAACTTGGTCATCTCAAAACTAGGCCGCGAAACAATTCAACAAGTCAGCGACCTATTACTGAATCCACCGAGTGAAAAGAAATACAGCATTTTGAAACAAAGACTATTGTCACTATACGAGGAGTCTGCAGAACGTCAGTTTCAAAAGCTCATCGGCGAGATGGAATTAGGTGACCAGAAGCCATCACAACTCCTGAGGAAAATGACAGAGCTAGCACGGAACGCGAACGTTGGCGAATCCACTCTTCACAGTTTGTGGCTGCAGCGACTACCAAGTTCCGTCAGAGCAGTACTAACCGTAAGCCAAGATCAGGCGTTGGACAACCTAGCCGCCATAGCTGACAAAATCATGGAAAACATAAGACTACAAGAAGTATCCGAAGTCGCAAGCATAAATTCATTTCCGATGAACGAGTTAATGTCGCAAATAAACAGATTATCCCTCGAGGTCGCCGAACTCAGAAGCAGCCGATACAATACACGTGGCCGTGGCCGAGGCCGCGGGCGTCCATATAGTTCAAGATTCCGTAGTCGTTCCCGTTCGAGGCAAGCAAGAGACCAGAACAATCCGAATTGGCTATGTTATTACCATCACCGGTTCAAAGGTCAAGCACAGAAATGCGAACAACCCTGCGCCTGGAAAAGCAAGTCGGAAAACTCTCAGTAGTGTTGACGGAGGCGGACGTCAGCGCTATACTTCCATCAAGCCGCCTATGCGTTACCGATCGAAAAAGTCGGTATCGTTTCCTAATCGATACAGGGGCAAACATATCCGTCATCCCGAGGACAAGAAGGTCATTGCCATCGTACGAGTACAAACTATATGCAGCCAACGGAAGCGAAATTAAAACATACGGCGAACGAACTCTTGACCTAGATTTCGGATTGCGTCGACCGTATCGATGGACATTTGTCATCGCTGACGTTAAACAACCAATAATAGGCGCCGATTTCTTAGAACGACATAATTTGTTAGTCGACATGCGACAGAAAAAGTTAATCGATGGGGTAACAGGATTATTGACATCTACAAGTATGACACAATCTGACATACCCACCTTGAAGACAATCAACGCTAAGATTCCGTTTGCCGACATACTATCAAAGTATCCAGATGTTACGAAGCCATTCTGCGCAAAGGAAACGCCAAAACATAATGTCGTCCACCAAATCATCACCGATGGTCATCCAGTCGTATCAAAGTGCCGCCAACTATCAGCAGACAAGTACAAGCTAGTTAAACAAGAGATAGAACACATGCTCGAAGCTGGAATCTGCAGGCCATCCAAAAGCCCATGGGCCAGTCCAATACACGTGACGAAGAAAAAAGACGGCGGTATCCGATTATGCGGTGATTATCGGAAGTTAAACGCAATAACCAAGCCAGACCGATACCCTATACCAAGGTTATTAGACTTCGCATACCTTTTACCAAAGAAGAACATATTCACCAAAATCGATCTCAAAAGGGCTTACAATCAAGTACCGGTTGAAGAAATAGATAAGACAGCAATAATAACACCTTTTGGATTATTTGAATACCCCCGTATGCCGTTTGGACTTCGCAACGCCGGCCAAACCTTCATGAGATTCATAAATGACATCATGAGCGGACTGGATTACGTATTCTGTTTCGTAGACGATATTCTAATCGCATCAGAATTCCCAGAACTGCATCGGGATCACATAGACGAAGTTTTGAAGCGTCTGAACGACCATGGAATCACCATCAACATGGAAAAAAGCGTATTCGGCCAGAAAGAAGTCGATTTCTTAGGATACAGAATCACAGCAGAAGGCATAAGCCCGTTACCAATACGTGTCAAAGCCATTGACGAGTATCCATTACCAAAGACGGTACGAGATTTAAAACGATTTCTCGGAATGGTCAATTTCTATAGAACCAGCATACCACATGCAGCCGTATATCAAGCGCCATTGAATAAATACATGTGTGGAAATAATACGAGACAAAATAACAAGAATATCGAGTGGACCGAAGAGACAAGAGAAGCTTTCGATCAGTGCAAGAATAGTTTAAAAAAAGCTATTGCGCTGAGTCCTCCTGAACCAAATGCTCCGCTATCACTAATGACAGACGCATCTCAATCATGCGTCGGTGCCGTTCTCCAACAATATATCAACAAACAATGGAAACCAATAGCATTTTTCTCGAAGCCGCTATCACAAGCACAACAAGGATACAGCACATACGACCGCGAGCTATTAGCGATCTACATGGCGATATCTCATTTCCAAAGCTACTGTGAAGGACACGAAGTTATCGTATATACAGATCATAAACCTCTATCGTTTATGTTTAAAAATAAACAAACAGTATCGAAAGAGAAAATATCACCTAGAAGGCTTCGCCAATTGGATTATATTGCACAATTTACATCCGACATACGACACCTCTCCGGAGCTCAAAATCCAGTAGCTGACGCGCTATCTCGAGTATCACAAATAGATTTCCCCGATAAGATCGACTGGAATGAGTTCGCCGCGCAACAAACAGCTGATCCTGAAATGATGCAGCTCTTGCTGAATGACAGATTAAAGTGGAAGGAAATTAAATTGAGCGACAAACAAACGCTACATTGTGAAATATCGACAGACGAAGTGCGACCATATGTACCGAGTATATTTCGAAAACAAATATTCAGTACATTACACGATGTCACGCATCCAGGAATCAGAACTACTAGACAGCTAATTCAAAAACATTATTTTTGGCCTAACATGAACAGAGACGTGAGTCAATGGGCCAAAGAATGCATATCGTGCCAAAAGTCGAAGATTACCCGCCATAACAATGCACCGATTGCGCAATTCCCCGAGTCCGCCCGATTTGATCACGTGCATGTCGATATAGTCGGTCCGTTACCTATATCGAATAACAATAGATACATTATCACTTTCATTGACCGATTTACCCGCTGGCCTGAAGCAGTGCCCGTACCAGAGGTCACAGCTGAGATCGTGGCTAAGACTTTCTACAACACTTGGATTTCAAGATTTGGATGTCCTGTCAGGATAACGACAGATCAAGGACGTCAATTTGAATCCAATCTTTTCACCACGCTATCTAAATTAATGGGAATCAAGAAAATAAGGACTACCAGCTACCACCCGCAGTCAAATGGATTAGTTGAACGATGGCACAGAACTATGAAGGCCGCCATTATGGCGCGAGGAAACACCAAAGATTGGTCACAGGAATTGCCAACCGTATTACTTGGACTACGAACGACTTTACGTCAAGGATGCGATGTGAGCCCAGCTCAAATGGTGTATGGTTCCAATGTCAGAATACCTGGAATTTTCTTCGATGAAAAAGAGAAATGCAAGAATACCATCCCGGAATCGTTCGCCGAAGAACTACAGCGCTCTATTCAAAATACTAAACCGATTCCAAGCAGTCATAATAACAAAGACAACATATTTGTGTACAAAGACATGAACACATGCAACTTTGTGTTTGTCAGAACAGATGCTGTAAGAAAGCCATTGATTGCTCCGTATGAAGGTCCATATAAGGTATTGGAACGTCACGAAAAATATTTCAAGATACAATTACCTAATCGCATCGCAGTTGTTTCTATCGACCGATTAAAACCAGCGTACATAGTACACGATGTCGATGAACCCGAAAACGCACAATCTGCAGAAAATACACAATGCGAAAATACGCCAACAGCTGAGGGACACACGACACCGCATCGCGTGACCAAGTTCGGCAGAGTCAGCAAACCAGTTGTACGTTTTTCGTAATTGATTAATTATTTATAATAGATCATTATTCGTTTATCATCGATACAAGCAAGTCCACTGCAGAAACCAAAATCAAGATGGGAGGCTATTCATCTAAAGACGAGACGGTTATATCACAGGCCCAAGCAACGGCTAGTGGCGGATCAACTTCGATATCCACCGAGATAACCAAGACCGACATCATTATGTGTTCGGTTTGTCTCATGTTTGTCATTGTGGCAGTGTACTTCACCTGCAAGAGATGTATGGCCCGAGGACGTAGGGCCGTAGCCAAAGAAATAGGGAAGATAGCGGAGGAGAGCGGAATCGCCATGACGCAGACTACAGCTCCTGCGACGCCAGCGACACCGGCGACGCCTGCTGCGCGACCTATGCAAACGCAAGCCCAAATAAACCCCGCATTTATACCGTGAGAGTGTAGTGAAATGTTAATAAAACATTACAGTGCAGTGCCTAGTAGATAGTTACTTTTAGCAAATAGGTAGATCATTTAAATAATTTCAAACGTTTTGTCAATTACTTGAGTTAGCTTAATGATGTTTTATAAATTGTAATCAATTATTTTTGTAGAAACATTTTTTTTTCTGTTTACATTTTCTGTATTCGTTTTTATTGTTTGATTCTTTATTATTTGTTACTTGTTTCAAAGTTATTTACTTTCTTTTTAAATAATTATGCTAATTATTTTTAAAAGGAGGGGAGTATTGTGGTAACTATGTCAATCTATGTCAATGCACTCAGTATTGCATCGTAGCAAGTTCAATATCCGAATTGGACAACACGCACGGACACGTGACACGAACTGTAATGTTTAGGTTAAGTGTTACGAATAAATGAGTTGGAATTAGACACTAGTGTTGGTCACTTGTTTTACCCATCCTCTACACGCAGTTAGGCCACACACACACGCACGCAGTTCCCACACCACACCGGGGCACCGTAAAGTGCCATAGAGCGGACCACCCCTAGGTATAGTCGTCGAGGAGCCGTCGACGGACCACCCAGGTTTGGCAGTAACCGGCTCAAAGCACCCGCGGTCGCATTGAGCTTGGTAGCGAGCTGACGGAAATGGGCCTTAAACCGCCACCTTCCGTCAAGCACAAGCCCAAGGTACCGGATGGTGGATGAAACCGGGATCAGAACCCCATCCACCATCAGCCCAGTGCCCGCAGGCGGCGCACGTCGAGGGCCGTGAAAACACAGCGCCTCAGACTTCTCCAGCGCCACCCGCAGCCCCAAAAGGCGGATTCGGTGCACCATAACAGCGACCCCAGCAGTCGCACGACGTGCAGCATCGGCAAAAGAGTCCCCGCGAGCTGTCAGCAGGGTATCGTCGGCGTAACACGTCACGCCAACCCCTGCGACGAACTGGCCGCGGAGAGCCCAATCGAACCCGATGTTCCACAAGATTGCCCTAGAACCGACCCCTGCGGAACGCCGCATCCGGCCAAGTGCCGCAAACGACCGTCCACCGAATCACACGCAACCTCTCGTCCCTCCAGGTACGATGCGATGGTGTCCTGCAGGTAAACAGGCACTCCGTGGAATCGGAGCGCCTGCTTTATCGTGGTCCACGGCAGCGTGTTGAACGCGTTGGCAATGTCAATAGACACGGCCAACAGCACGCCGCCGTTCTCCACCGCTTCGCTGGCGAGCGATTTTACCCGCAGGATAGCATCGATCGTAGAGCGCTCTCTCCTGAAGCCATACTGAACATCCGACAAATTCGGCCCATCCGTATCCAGGTGCCGAACGAGGCGGTTTGCAACGACTCTTTCAAAGAGCTTGCCCACCTCATCCAGCAACACGATCGGACGGTATGCCGAAGGGGAGTCGGTCGGACGTCCGTCTTTCTTCAGAAGCACGAGCCTTCCTTCCTTCCATAGCGCCGGGAAGCGCCCCTGTTCTAGGCAAGCGGTTAGGAGCCTACGAAGGCGGTCACCCAGTATATCCGATACGAGAACCCAGATTTTACCTGGGATCCCGTCAGGACCCGGGGCCACGTTCTTGGCCTTCAACCGCTCTAGTGCCGCGCCGAACTCGCCCTCGGAGACGGGGTCAGGGGGCTCTCTGGAGGCCACAGGGTGTGGCAACATCGAAGGCGAGGTGTGTTCCACCTGAGCTGGGAACAAGGTGGACACGACTCTTCGGAGGAACTCGGGCTCTAGCCTTTCCGTGACCGGGGGCGCCCATGGGCGGAGTTTCCCCCGCACCGTGCGGTACGGGCGTCCCCACGGATCGGCATCGAGCGATGCCAGGAGTTCCTCCCTCGCCTTGAGTTTTGCCTCCATGATGGCGATCTTGAGCGCCTGCTTCGCCTCTCTGTAGGCCTGGTAAAGCGGCTCGTCCAGCTCCGGATCACGACGTCTGCGTCTTCGGTGTCTGGCTGAGGCGCGACGCGCCGCGATACATACGCGGCGCAACTCCGCAACCTCATCCGTCCACCAATAGACGTTCCGCCGGGGAAGGGAAGGTCCGGACCGAGGCATGGACGCGTCACACACGTCCGTAACGGCCTCCCGAAACCATTCCGCTTCCGCATCCACTTGGACGGGCTCCTGACCTACAGGCAGCCAGGCCTTGACGACCGCAGCTTCCCGCGCTGTTTCCTTGTCCAGGCAACTGAGCCTCCATCGGGGGTATGTCACGTGGGGTGTACCGCTCGGAGGGATCACGGGACCGGAGGCGGAGATGTCAAACCGGATGTACCGGTGATCCGACAATTCTTCCGCCTCTGTGACCACTCTCCAGCCACCAATACGAGCTGCAACCGCGGGGGTCGCGAACGTAATGTCCACGACGGACTCCCCCTGCGGTCGCACGCATGTGGGTTCGGTCCCCACGTTGACGATAACAAGTCCGTTGGACACCGCCCAGTCCAGCAGACTCTCCCCTTTGGGGTCAGTAAGTCGTGAGCCCCAGGCAATGTTCTTGGCATTGAAGTCGCCGCCAACGATCACCGGCAAGGTGGACTGTCGGAGAACCGACCCGAAACGATCCAGGTCGGCCTCGAACTCGCTCCTGGTTCGGCTGGGCGGGCAATAGACCCCCACCAGCAGAAACTCCCTGCACTTGGCGGCGACAAAACCGCTCTGCCGGGCTACGACGTCAATTGGATGCGCCCCTGACACCATGATGGCCGAAAGTCCACTCACGTCCCCGACCCAGTTCTCCCGGTCAGCCGGTATGAAGTAGGGTTCGGAGACGAGGACCGCGTCTATGGACCACTCCGCCGCGTGCTGCAAGAGGATATCCTGCGCAGCGGCAGAGTGGTTCACATTCGCCTGCAGGACGCTGAAGGCCATCTTAGCTCGCTGTTTCTTCTGCCTCCATGGAAGTCGGCCTTTCGGCCGCGGACGCTGCGGCTTGAGTCCTAGCCACCGTCCTTCCCGCTCGGTTGCCACGCTTGGGCGGTTTGCAGCTCTTGCTGCCCACCCTGTGGTTAGCTGGCAACCCTGCGTCCGCGCACAGAGGACAGTGCGGTGAGGCAGAGCATCCCCTGGCTGGGTGTCCCGGGGTACCACAGCGGTAGCACAGGGTGCTGCGATCGGTGGTCGAGGGGCAGCTCTCGCGGGCGTGTCCCGCCTCCAGGCAACGGAAGCACTTAAGCGGCTTCTGTTCCATTAGCCTGGTCTGGGCGGAGACCCATCCCACCAGAACCCTCCCCTTTAGAACCTTTTGGGCTGCAGCAATCGGTACCTTCACAATGCAGGCCCCTGTGCCCTGGAATGATCGTCCAATCGACCCCACCTGGATCGATTTGGGATCACAGCCACCCGCCTTGGCGACAGCTTCAGCGACTTCGACCTTAGTCACGGAGTCGTCGAGTCCCGAAATCCGGACATCGACGCACTTGGTCGGCCTGGTCACTTTCGCTATCGCCTCGGGGATGACCTCCCGCATCTTGGCTGCCAGGGTGTCAGCCTTCTTTTCACTGTCAGCACCGGTGATCTCCAGGATCTTACCGCCAGTCTTGGCGATCCTGAAGCGGATCCCGGAGATGCCTAGCTCCCCGATATTAATTGCCTGCTTGGCAAGGCCCAACACCGATTCGTAAGAATGCTCCTTGGCCTCCAGCACTCCCGGTTGCATCGCCACCAAAATGGCGGCGGTCCTCGGCGGGCGGAGGTTCGGAGTCTTCTTCACGGGGGCAGTTTGCCTCTTGGGTTGGACCGGAGGCTGCTGCTGCGGGGCGGAACTGGGAACCGCCTTTTTCCCACGCCGGACTACCGTTGTCCACGACTGGCTGGCTCCAGGGCCAGCTGCGGACTCGGTTACCGGGCGGGAATTCCCGACTTGGGTGGAGGAAGCGGGTGCGGAATCCTGACCCCGCTTTTGGGCCTTCTTCTTCTTGCTCCGCTTTCTCTTCTTTTTCTCCCCGACGAGGACTGCGCCAGTCGAGGTCGAGGCCACAGGGGCGGACACCTCGGACGGCGCTTTACCCGTCTGGGGAGAAGCGGCACTCTTGGGCGACCTGGGCGGTGCTGCGGTCGGCGGCTGCTTTTTAGCCTGAGCCTTGCGGGCGTCCGCAGCAAGTGGCGGGCGCAGGCGAGGCTCAGGGAGCAGCCGATCTGAGATGGACGCCAATTTGGCATCCATCATGCCTCCGATCTGGCGCATGAGGCGCTGCTCAAACTCCTCCCCAAAGGGGGCGGAGTTAGCAGAAATTCCGGTTGGGACTGCTGGACGCATGTCCGCAAGCCTCTCAGCCCGGAGCTCCTGGACGACGCGCTTCAGGTCCGCGACGTCCTGCTCTAGGCGCTTGTTGGCAGCTTGCAGCCGCCGCGTCTCCTCGTCAATGGTCCTCGAGCTGAGGATCTCAACCGCCCGCGTAATCGAGGTGGCGGCCTCCTTCAGGGCACGCTGGAAGCTGCCCTTCAGGTTTCCGGACTTCGCCACGCAGAACAACACTGTGTCCGTGGCAGCCCGGATCTGGCCGCTCAACTCTTCCGCGGTGGCATCCCTCACGGAGAACTCGCTCCTATTCCGACCGTGTACAAGCCGCTCAGCAAGACGGGAAGCCTCCTCCTCGGCTTCCACAGTCGCCGCACGGCGTTTCTCATCCCGGAGTTGCTCACGGGCTCTGCCTACACCTACGTACTCCCCATGCGTAGGTGGGCGGCCCCGTCCTCTACGGGCAGCAGTTATCTTAGCAGGGGAGAGGTCTGAAGAGGCCTCATCAGCCCGCCGTTTGCCGGCTCTCATCGACCTGCCGCTGGTACGTGATCCAGACGGCGATCGGGATACCGCGCCTGAAGACGCAGACTCGTAGTCCACGACCTCTAGGCTGTTGTCAAATCCAATGTTGGAGGGGGAAACACAAGGTGACATCCCCTCGCTGTCACGTCCGGTAAGGGCGACCTCGTCCTCAGACTCAGGGTAGTCCCCGGGCCTGAAGAATCGGCTACCCGCTTGTCTCGCCTGTGGTGTATCACACCTCTGCAAGCGGACGACGGGCGTCCTGAAAAGGACGTCGCCGTTATCCACTGCTCTGTTCCCGGTTTGAGCGCCTTGCGCTCGGGGGTTGGTCGCTAGATTTAACTTGGAATTATCCGAGCAAGCCATTCCTTTGTCTTCTACATTCAGTCGGTGGTGACCCCACCCACCACGGAGCCCCATCTGGGGAGGTGCCACTGGCACCCCAGGGTTTCCCACCGACTATAGCGAGGACGCCACTTCCCTTTCGGGCAGACTAGTACGGGATCTTTGACGAGACGGTTGGGGCAAGGTGAGCACGCGTCGACCAGAACGCGCAACATCACCGAGCCCGCCGCCTGCCCTGCCCCCCGTACCCCACGCGTCACCGTTGGACGAGGGTTAAGCCGCTCGCCCGCAGCCGAATAACCCGTGGACCGGCTACTCCACGGGCCACCCGTGTGCCCGGAATCCGAGGCCAAAGACATGTGTTGCCTGGGTGGTCTGCCTCAGGCTCAACGTCCAGGATCCTCTTCTCCCAGGATTACGGGACCCAGCGCACGGCACAAATGCGCTGCCCGGGTTGTCGTGATGACAGGCTACAACCCGGGAAAAACCCAACGGATCCGGGCAACATGCCCCGACGACCCTATGCCCTTTGACCCGGGCAAACGCCCCGCCGGTCTAGGCACCCCTATCTTCGCCTCAGGTACTCGAGCCACTCTGGTCCATTCCTTCGAGGAGGAGTAGGCAGAGCGGCGAATACAAGAGGTCTTGAGCCATATGGCCTTCCTCGTCTGGCCCGACAGGTCCGCCGAGTTGACAAAACCTGCCGCGCTCTGGTTTTGGTTCGCGCCGGCCTAAGCCGGTACCCCCCATATCTGGGAGGCGTTCCCCTATCCACCACCTGGGGACGCGCCCGATGCGGGACCAGAAACCCGACACGGGAACCTAACCTAACCTTTTTTTTTTTTTTTTTTTGGTTTCGCTGGAAAATGCCTTACGCATACCTGCCGCCCTCGGGGGAGGGCAGCAGGTTATGTGGGACTCTCCCCGGACGGGGCATACCCACTAAAAACCAGCGGCGTTCTCGGGAGCCATGAGTTCGGGGCCACGAGTCAGCGCCATAAGCACACATCCGCGGCCCCTCACTGACTAGACCGACACACGGTCTCACCCGATCTGAAGAGGGCAAAAGCCCCTGCCTTCAGCGCCAGAGGAGGAGGAGTCCTCCGGCTTGATGTCCCGATGATGCGTAGAACGCATTACACACCATCGCGCCTCTTAGTGGGAAGCGGACGCCCCCGCGTCCACGACCCGAGGCACAGGGAGGGGCATGTGCAGGTGGTGGAGGTTCCTCCTGCGCCCAGTACGCCTTCGGCGCATTAGGAGTGCGTCAGCCGCAGCCTCTCGCTCTCGCTCCGCGCTCTCCTTTTCGGCGATAACCCGCTCGCAAAATGCGGCCATGGCTCGCCAAGCCTCCCTGTCATCGACCATACGCCGGACTATGGAGCCCAGGCTGAGGTCGGTCCCCACGTGTGCTTGGAGGGCACGGCGGTCAGCGACCCACGCCGGGCACACCTCGAGGGTGTGCTGTGCCGTGTCCTCCGGAGCATCGCAGTGCCAGCATCGGGTGGTGGGTTCCCTGCCAATGCGGCAGAGGTATGACCCAAAGCACCCGTGGCCCGTAAACACCTGCGACATCCGGTATGTCACCTGGCCGTGTGATCGCTCAACCCATTCTTTGAGAACGGGGAGTACGGCACTGATGACCCGGACGCCAAAGTGACTACTGGCCAATCTACGGCGCCACTGCTCGTGGGCTAGCTCCGTGAGCTGTGTCTTCTCCGATTCCACCTCCGTCGGTGCTGGCCTATTGCCCTGGGATCTTTGGTCTCCCCGCCACTGGTACAACGCGGCGAGGACCAGGGAGTCGAGATCCCAGGGGAGGCTGCCGGCCAGGACCAGCGCGGCATCGGTGGAGGTGGTGCGGTAGGCTCGCGCTAAACGCAGGGCTAGCACCCTTTGAGCCTTCCGCAGGACTGTCACGTTCTCGGACGAGAGGGCGTCATGCCACACCGGGGCACCGTAAAGTGCCATCGAGCGGACCACCCCTAGGTATAGTCGTCGAGGAGCCGTCGACGGACCACCCAGGTTTGGCAGTAACCGGCTCAAAGCACCCGCGGTCGCATTGAGCTTGGTAGCGAGCTGACGGAAATGGGCCTTAAACCGCCACCTTCCGTCAAGCACAAGCCCAAGGTACCGGATAGTGGATGAAACCGGGATCAGAACCCCATCCACCATCAGCCCAGTGCCCGCAGGCGGCGCACGTCGAGGTCCGTGAAAACACAGCGCCTCAGACTTCTCCAGCGCCACCCGCAGCCCCAAAAGGCGGATTCGGTGCACCATAACAGCGACCCCAGCAGTCGCACGGCGTGCAGCATCGGCAAAAGAGTCCCCGCGAGCTGTCAGCAGGGTATCGTCGGCGTAACACGTCACGCCAACCCCTGCGACGAACTGGCCGCGGAGAGCCCAATCGAACCCGATGTTCCAAAAGAGTGGCCCTAGAACCGACCCCTGTGGAACGCCGCATCCGGCCAAGTGCCGCAAACGACCGTCCACCGAATCACACGCAACCTCTCGTCCCTCCAGGTACGATGCAATGGTGTCCTGCAGGTAAACAGGCACTCCGTGGAAGCGGAGCGCCTGCTTAATCGTGGTCCACGGCAGCGTGTTGAACGCGTTGGCAATGTCAATAGACACGGCCAACAGCACGCCGCCGTTCTCCACCGCTTCGCTGGCGAGCGATTTTACCCGCAGGATAGCATCGATCGTAGAACGCTCTCTCCTGAAGCCATACTGTACATCCGACAAATTCGGCCCATCCGTATCCAGGTGCCGAACGAGGCGGTTTGCAATTACTCTTTCAAAGAGCTTGCCCACCTCATCCAGCAACACGATCGGACGGTATGCCGAAGGGGAGTCGGTCGGACGTCCGTCTTTCTTCAGAAGCACGAGCCTTCCTTCCTTCCATAGCGCCGGGAAGCGCCCCTGTTCTAGGCAAGCGGTTAGGAGCCTACGAAGGCGGTCACCCAGTATATCCGATACGAGAACCCAGATTTTACCTGGGATTCCGTCAGGACCCGGGGCCACGTTCTTGGCCTTCAACCGCTCTAGTGCCGCGCCGAACTCGCCCTCGGAGACGGGGTCAGGGGGCTCTCTAGAGGCCACAGGGTGTGGCAACATCGAAGGCGGGGTGTGTTCCACCTGTGCTGGGAACAAGGTGGACACGACTCTTCGGAGGAACTCGGGCTCTAGCCTTTCCGTGACCGGGGGCGCCCATGGGCGGAGTTTCCCCCGCACCGTGCGGTACGGGCGTCCCCACGGATCGGCATCGAGCGATGCCAGGAGTTCCTCCCTCGCCTTGAGTTTTGCCTCCAGGATGGCGATCTTGAGCGCCTGCTTCGCCTCTCTGTAGGCCTGGTAAAGCGGCTCGTCCAGCTCCGGATCACGACGTCTGCGTCTTCGGTGTCTGGCTGAGGCGCGACGCGCTGCGATACACACGCGGCGCAACTCCGCAACCTCATCCGTCCACCAATAGACGTTTCGCCGGGGAAGGGAAGGTCCGGACCGAGGCATGGACGCGTCACACACGTCCGTAACGGCCTCCCGAAACCATTCCGCTTCCGCATCCACTTGGACGGGCTCCAGACCTACAGGCAGCCAGGCCTTGACGACCGCAGCTTCCCGCGCTGTGTCTCTATCCAGGCAACTGAGCCTCCATCGGGGGTATGTCAGGTGGGGTGTGCCGCTCGGAGGGATCACGGAACCGGAGGCGGAGACGTCGAACCGGATGTACCGGTGATCCGACAATTCTTCCGCCTCTGTGACCACTCTCCAGCCACTGATCCGAGCTGCAACCGCGGGGGTCGCGAACGTTATGTCCACGACAGACTCCCCCTGCGGTCGCACGCATGTGGGTTCGGTCCCCACGTTGACAATTACAAGTCCGTTGGACACCGCCCAGTCCAGCAGACTCTCCCCTTTGGGGTCAGTGAATCGTGAGCCCCAGGCAATGTTCTTGGCGTTGAAGTCGCCGCCAACGATCACGGGCAAGGTGGACTGTCGGAGAACCGACCCGAAACGGTCCAGGTCGGCCTCGAACTCGCTCCTGGTTCGGCTGGGCGGGCAATAGACCCCCACCAGCAGAAACTCCCTGCACTTGGCGGCGACAAAACCGCTTTGCCGGGCTACGACGTCGATGGGATGCGCCCCTGACACCATAATGGCCGAGAGTCCACTCACGTCCCCGACCCAGTTCTCCCGGTCAGCCGGTATGAAGTAGGGTTCGGAGACGAGGACCGCGTCTATGGACCACTCCACCGCGTGCTGCAAGAGGATATCCTGCGCAGCGGCAGAGTGGTTCACATTCGCCTGCAGGACACTGAAGGCCATCTTAGCTAGCTGTTACTTCTGCCTCCATGGAAGTGGGCCTTTCGGCCCCGGACGGTGCGGCTGGAGTCCTGGCCACTGTCCTTCCCGCTCGATTGCCACGCTTGGGCGGTTTGCAGCTCTTGCTGCCCACCCGGTGGTTCGCTGGCAATCCTGCGTCCGCGCACAGAGGGCAGTGCGGCGAGGCAGAGCATCCCCTGGCTGGGTGTCCCGGGGTACCACAGCGGTAGCACAGGGTGCTGCGATCTATGGTCGAGGGGCAGCTCTCGCGGGCGTGTCCCACCTCCAGGCAACGGAAGCACTTAAGCGGCTTCTGTTCCATAAGCCTGGTCTGGGCGGAGACCCATCCCACCAGAACCCTCCCCTTTAGAACTTTATGGGCTGCAGCAATCGGTACCTTTACAATGCAAGCCCCTGTGCCCTGGAATGATCGTCCAATCGACCCCACCTGGATCGATTTGGGATCACAGCCACCCGCCTTGGCGACAGCTTCAGCGACTTCGACCTTAGTCACGGAGTCGTCGAGTCCCGAAATCCGGACATCGACGCTCTTGGTCGGCCTGGTCACTTTCGCTATCGCCTCGGGGATGACCTCCCGCATCTTGGCTGCCAGGGTGTCAGCCTTCTTTTCACTGTCAGCACCGGTGATCTCCAGGACCTTACCGCCAGTTTTGGCGATCCTGAAGCGGATCCCGGAGATGCCTAGCTCCCCGATATTAATTGCCCGCTTGGCACGGCCCAACACCGATTCGTAAGAATGCTCCTTGGCCTCCAGCACTCCCGGTTGCATCGCCACCAAAATGGCGGCGGTCCTCGGCGGGCGGAGGTTCGGAGTCTTCTTCACGGGGGCAGTTTGCCTCTTGGGTTGGACCGGAGGCTGCTGCTGCGGGGCGGAACTGGGAACCGCCTTTTTCCCACGCCGGACTACCGTTGTCCACGACTCAGCTCCAGGGCCAGCTGCGGACTCGGTTACCGGGCGGGAAGTCCCGGCCTGGGAGGCGGTAGCGGGCACGGACTCCTGGCCCTGGTTATGGGCCTTCTTCCGTTTGCTCCGCTTTCGCCTCTTCTTCTCCCCTGCGAGGTCTGCACCGGCAGTCGAGGTCGTGGCCACAGGGGCGGACACCTCGGACGGCGCTTTTCCCGTCTGGGGAGAGGTGGCAGTCTTGGGCGACTTTGGCTGTGCTGCTGTCGGCGGCTGCTTTAAAGCCTTGTCGGCGGCGGCAGACGGGCGCTCAACCTGAGCCTTGCGGGCGTCCGCAGCAAGTGGCGGGCGCAGGCGAGGCTCAGGGAGCAGCCGATCTGAGATGGACGCCAATTTGGCATCCATCATGCCTCCGATCTGGCGCATGAGGCGCTGCTCAAACTCCTCCCCTAAGGGGGCGGAGATTGACTGCGATCCAGTTGGGGCCGCAGGACGAATGTCCGCAAGCCTCTCAGCCCTGAGCTCCTGGACGACGCGCTTCAGGTCCGCGACATCCTGCTCCAGGCGCTTGTTCGCGGCTTGCAGCCGCCGCGTCTCCTCATCGATAGTCCTCGAGCTGAGGATTTCTACCGCCCGCGTAATCGAGGTGGCGGCCTCCTTCAGGGCACGCTGGAAGCTGCCCTTCAGGTTTCCGGACTTCGCCACGCAGAACAACACTGTGTCCGTGGCAGCCCGGATCTGGCCGCTCAGCTCTTCCGCGGTGGCATCCCTCACGGAGAACTCACTTCTGTTCCGGCTGTGCGCAAGCCGCTCAGCAAGACGGGAGGCCTCCTCCTCGGCCTCTACCATCGTTGCGCGGCGTTTTTCATCCCGGAGCTGTTCCCGGGCTCTGCCTACACCTACGTACTCCCCATGCGTAGGTGGGCGGCCCCGTCCTCTACGGGCAGCAGTTATTTTGGCAGGGGAGAGGTCTGAAGAGGCCTCATCAGCCCGCCGTTTGCCGGCTCTCATCGACCTGCCGCTGGTACGTGATCCAGACGGCGATCGAGATACCGCGCCTGAAGACGCAGACTCGTAGTCCACGACCTCTAGGCTGTTGTCTAATCCGATGTTGGAGGGGGAAACACAAGGTGACATCCCCTCGCTGTCACGTCCGGTAAGGGCGACCTCGTCCTCAGACTCAGGGAAGTCCCCGGGCCTGAAGAATCGGCTACCCGCTTGTCTCGCCTGTGGTGTATCACACCTCTGCAAGCGGACGACGGGCGTCCTGAAAAGGACGTCATCATCACCCACTCCTTTTCCCACGGTTGGAGCGCCTTGCGCTCGGGGGTTGGTCGCAAGATTTATATTGGAATTATCCGAGCAAGCCATACCTTTGTCTTCTACATTCAGTCGGTGGTGACCCCACCCACCACGGAGCCCCATCTGGGGAGGTGCCACTGGCACCCCAGGGTTTCCCACCGACTATAGCGAGGACGCCACTTCCCTTTCGGGCAGACTAGTACGGGATCTTTGACGAGACGGTTGGGGCAAGGTGAGCACGCGTCGACCAGAACGCGCAACATCACCGAGCCCGCCGCCTGCCCTGCCCCCCGTACCCCCCGCGTCACCGTTGGACGAGGGTTAAGCCGCTCGCCCGCAGCCGAATAACCCGTGGACCGGCTACTCCACGGGCCACCCGTGTGCCCGGAATCCGAGGCCAAAGACATGTGTTGCCTGGGTGGTCTGCCTCAGGCTCAACGTCCAGGATCCTCTTCTCCCAGGATTACGGGACCCAGCGCACGGCACAAATGCGCTGCCCGGGTTGTCGTGATGACAGGCTACAACCCGGGAAAAACCCAACGGATCCGGGCAACATGCCCCGTCGACCCTATGCCCTTTGACCCGGGCAAACGCCCCGCCGGTCTAGGCACCCCTATCTTCGCCTCAGGTACTCGAGCCACTCTGGTCCATTCCTTCGAGGAGGAGTAGGCAGAGCGGCGAATACAAGAGGTCTTGAGCCATTTGGCCTTCCTCGTCTGGCCCGACAGGTCCGCCGAGTTGACAAAACCTGCCGCGCTCTGGTTTTGGTTCGCGCCGGCCGAAGCCGGTACCCCCCATATCTGGGAGGCGTTCCCCTATCCACCACCTGGGGACGCGCCCGATGCGGGACCAGAAACCCGACACGGGATAGTCGTCGAAACCTTTTTTTTTTTTTTTTTTTTTTGGTTTCGCTGGAAAATGCCTTACTTAGTTCGGAGCCACGAGTCAGCGCCATAAGCACACATCCGCGGCCCCTCACTGACTAGACCGACACACGGTCTCACCCGATCTGAAGAGGGCAAAAGCCCCTGCCTTCAGCGCCAGAGGAGGAGGAGTCCTCCGGCTTGATGTCCCGATGATGCGTAGAACGCATTACACACCATCGCGCCTCTTAGTGGGAAGCGGACGCCCCCGCGTCCGCGACCCGAGGCACAGGGAGGGGCATGTGCAGGTGGTGGAGGTTCCGCCTGCGCCCAGTACGCCTTCGGCGCATAAGGAGTGCGTCAGCCGCAGCCTCTCGCTCTCGCTCCGCGCTCTCCTTTTCGGCGATAACCCGCTCGCAAAATGCGGCCATGGCTCGCCAAGCCTCCCTGTCGTCGACCATACGCCGGACTATGGAGCCCAGGCTGAGGTCGGTCCCCACGTGTGCTTGGAGGGCACGGCGGTCAGCGACCCACGCCGGGCACACCTCGAGGGTGTGCTGTGCCGTGTCCTCCGGAGCATCGCAGTGCCAGCATCGGGTGGTGGGTTCCCTGCCAATGCGGCAGAGGTATGACCCAAAGCACCCGTGGCCCGTAAACACCTGCGACATCCGGTATGTCAACTGGCCGTGTGATCGCTCAACCCATTCTTTGAGAACGGGGAGTACGGCACTGATGACCCGGACGCCAAAGTGACTACTGGCCAATCTACGGCGCCACTGCTCGTGGGCTAGCTCCGTGAGCTGTGTCTTCTCCGATTCCACCTCCGTCGGTGCTGGCCTATTGCCCTGGGATCTTTGGTCTCCCCGCCACTGGTACAACGCGGCGAGGACCAGGGAGTCGAGATCCCAGGGGAGGCTGCCGGCCAGGACCAGCGCGGCATCGGTGGAGGTGGTGCGGTAGGCTCGCGCTAAACGCAGGGCTAGCACCCTTTGAGCCTTCCGCAGGACTGTCACGTTCTCGGACGAGAGGGCGTCATGCCACACCGGGGCACCGTAAAGTGCCATCGAGCGGACCACCCCTAGGTATAGTCGTCGAGGAGCCGTCGACGGACCACCCAGGTTTGGCAGTAACCGGCTCAAAGCACCCGCGGTCGCATTGAGCTTGGTAGCGAGCTGACGGAAATGGGCCTTAAACCGCCACCTTCCGTCAAGCACAAGCCCAAGGTACCGGATGGTGGATGAAACCGGGATCAGAACCCCATCCACCATCAGCCCAGTGCCCGCAGGCGGCGCACGTCGAGGGCCGTGAAAACACAGCGCCTCAGACTTCTCCAGCGCCACCCGCAGCCCCAAAAGGCGGATTCGGTGTACCATCACAGCGACCCCAGCAGTCGCACGACGTGCAGCATCGGCAAAAGAGTCCCCGCGAGCTGTCAGCAGGGTATCGTCGGCGTAACACGTCACGCCAACCCCTGCGACGAACTGGCCGCGGAGAGCCCAATCGAACCCGATGTTCCACAAGAGTGGCCCTAGAACCAACCCCTGCGGAACGCCGCATCCGGCCAAGTGCCGCAAACGACCGTCCACCGAATCACACGCAACCTCTCGTCCCTCCAGGTACGATGCGATGGTGTCCTGCAGGTAAACAGGCACTCCGTGGAATCGGAGCGCCTGCTTTATCGTGGTCCACGGCAGCGTGTTGAACGCGTTGGCGATGTCAATAGACACGGCCAACAGCACGCCGCCGTTCTCCACCGCTTCGCTGGCGAGCGATTTTACCCGCAGGATAGCATCGATCGTAGAGCGCTCTCTCCTGAAGCCATACTGTACATCCGACAAATTCGGCCCATCCGTATCCAGGTGCCGAACGAGGCGGTTTGCAATGACTCTTTCAAAGAGCTTGCCCACCTCATCCAGCAACACGATCGGACGGTATGCCGAAGGGGAGTCGGTCGGACGTCCGTCTTTCTTCAGAAGCACGAGCCTCCCTTCCTTCCATAGCGCCGGGAAGCGCCCCTGTTCTAGGCAAGCGGTTAGGAGCCTACGAAGGCGGTCACCCAGTATATCCGATACGAGAACCCAGATTTTACCTGGGATCCCGTCAGGACCCGGGGCCACGTTCTTGGCCTTCAACCGCTCTAGTGCCGCGCCGAACTCACCCTCGGAGACGGGGTCAGGGGGCTCTCTGGAGGCCACGGGGTGTGGCAACATCAAAGGCGGGGTGTGTTCCACCTGAGCTGGGAACAAGGTGGACACGACTCTTCGGAGGAACTCGGGCTCTAGCCTTTCCGTGACCGGGGGTGCCCATGGGCGGAGTTTCCCCCGCACCGTGCGGTACGGGCGTCCCCACGGATCGGCATCGAGCGATGCCAGGAGTTCCTCCCTCGCCTTGAGTTTTGCCTCCAGGATGGCGATCTTGAGCGCCTGCTTCGCCTCTCTGTAGGCCTGGTAAAGCGGCTCGTCCAGCTCCGGATCACGACGTCTGCGTCTTCGGTGTCTGGCTGAGGCGCGACGCGCTGCGATACACACGCGGCGCAACTCCGCAACCTCATCCGTCCACCAATAAACGTTCCGCCGGGGAAGGGAAGGTCCGGACCGAGGCATGGACGCGTCACACACGTCCGTAACGGCCTCCCGAAACCATTCCGCTTCCGCATCAACTTGGACGGGCTCCAGACCTACAGGCAGCCAGGCCTTGACGACCGCAGCTTCCCGCGCTGTTTCCTTATCCAGGCAACTGAGCCTCCATCGGGGGTATGTCACGTGGGGTGTACCGCTTGGAGGGATCACGGGACCGGAGGCGGAGATGTCAAACCGGATGTACCGGTGATCCGACAATTCTTCCGCCTCTGTGACCACTCTCCAGCCACTGATACGAGCTGCAACCGCGGGGGTCGCGAACGTTATGTCCACGACGGACTCCCCCTGCGGTCGCACGCATGTGGGCTCGGTCCCCACGTTGACAATAACAAGTCCGTTGGACACCGCCCAGTCCAGCAGACTCTCCCCTTTGGGGTCAGTATGACGTGATCCCCAGGCAATGTTCTTGGCGTTGAAGTCGCCGCCAACGATCACCGGCAAGGTGGACTGACGGAGAACCGACCCGAAACGGTCCAGGTCGGCCTCGAACTCGCTCCTGGTTCGGCTGGGCGGGCAATAGACCCCCACCAGCAGAAACTCCCTGCACTTGGCGGCGACGAAACCGCTCTGCCTGGCTACCACGTCGATGGGATGCTGTCCTGTCACCATGATGGCCGAAAGTCCATTCACGTCCCCGACCCAGTTCTCCCGGTCAGCCGGTATGAAATACGGTTCGGAGACGAGTACCGCGTCTATGGACCACTCCGCCGCGTGTTGCAAGAGGATATCCTGCGCAGCGGCAGAGTGGTTCACATTCGCCTGCAGGACGCTGAAGGCCATCCTAAGCCGCTATGTTTTCTGCCTCCATGGAAGTCGGCCTCTCGGCCGCGGACGCTGCGGCTGGAGTCCTAGCCACCGTCCTTCCCGCTCGATTGCCACGCTTCGGCGGTTTGCAGCTCTTGCTGCCCACCCGGTGGTTCGCTGGCAATCCTGCGTCCGCGCACAGAGGGCAGTGCGGCGAGGCAGTGCATCCCCTGGCTGCATGTCCCGGGACACCGCAGCGGTAGCAAAGGCTACTGCGATCGGTGGTCGAGGGGCAGCTCTCGCGGGCGTGTCCCACCTCCAGGCACCGGAAGCACTTAAGCGGCAACCGTTCCATAAGCCTGGTCTGGGCGGAGACCCATCCCACCAGAACCCTCCCTTTGATGACCTTTTGGGCTGCAGCTACCGGCACCTTAACAATACAGGCGCCTGTGCCCTGAAAGGAGCGACCAATAGACCCCACTTGGACAGATTTTGGGTCACATCCCCCCGCCTTGGCGACAGCTTCAGCGACCTCGACCTTGGTTACGGAGTCATCTAGTCCCGAAATCCGGACATCGACGCTCTTGTTCGGCCTGGTCACTTTAGCTATTGCCTCCGGGATGACCTCCCTCATCTTGGCGGCCAGGGTGTCAGCCTTCGACTCACTATCGGGGCCGGTGATCTCCAGGACCTTGCCACCAGTCTTGGCGACCCTGAAGCGGATCCCGGAGATTCCCAACGCACCGATGTCTATCGCCTGCTTGGCACGGCCCAACACGGATTCATATGAATGCTCCTTGGCCTCCAGCACTCCCGGTTGCATCGCCACCAGGATGGCGGCGGTCCTCGGCGGGCGGAGGTTCGGAGTCTTCTTCGTCGTTGGGGCAGTCGGCCTCTTGGACTGGACCGGAGGCTGCTGTCTTGGGGCGGCACTAGAGTTCCCTTTTTTCCCACGCCGAACAACCTGTGTCCACGATTCAGCTCCAGGGCCAGCTGCGGACTGGGTTGTCGGGCGGGAAGTACCGGCTTGGGAGGCGGAAGCGGGCACGGACTCCTGGCCCTGGTTAAGGACCGTCTTCCGCTTGTTCCGCTTTCGCCTCTTCTTCTCCCTGGCGGGGACTGCACCGGCAGTCGAGGTCGTGGCCACAGGGGCGGACACCTCGGACGGCGCTTTTCCCGTTTGGGGAGAGGTGGCACTCTTGGGCGACTTTGGCGGTGCTACTGTCGGCGGCTGCTTTGAAGCCTTTTCGGCGGCGGCAAACGGGCGCTCAACCTGAGCCTTGCGGGCGTCCGCAGCAAGTGGCGGGCGCAGGCGAGGCTCAGGGAGCAGCCGATCTGAGATGGACGCCAATTTGGCATCCATCATGCCTCCGATTTGCCTCATGAGGCGCTGCTCATACTCTTCCCCTAAGGGGGCGGAGTTGGACTGCGATCCAGTTGGGGCAGCAGGACGAAGGTCCGCAAGCCTCTCAGCCCGTAGCTCCTGGACGACGCGCTTCAGGTCCGCGACGTCCTGCTCCAGGCGCTTGTTCGCGGCTTGCAGCCGCCGCGTCTCCTCGTTGATAGTCCTCGAGCCGAGGATTTCAACCGCCCGCGTTATCGAGGTGGCAGCCTCCTTCAGGGCACGCTGAAAGCTACCCTTCAGGTTTCCGGACCTCGCCACGCAGAACATCACTGTGTCCGTGGCAGCCCGGATCTGGCCGCTCAGCTCTTCCGCGGTGGCATCCCTCACGGAGAACTCTCTTCTATTCCGGTTGTGCACAAGCTGCTCAGCAAGGCGGGAGGCCTCCTCCTCGGCCTCCACGATTGCCGCTCGGCGCTTTTCGTCGCACAGCTGCTCGCGGGCTCTGCCTGCACCTACGTACTCCCCGTGCGTAGGTGGGCGGCCTCAACCTCTGCGGGCAGCAGTGACCTTATCTGCCGGGACCTTGGCAGGGGAGAGGTCTGATGAGGCCTCATCCGCTCGCCGTTTGCCGGCTCTCCTTGTTCTGCCGCCGCTGGCACGTGAGCCAGACGGCGATCTTGATATGCCTGAAGACGCAGACTCATAGTCCACGATCTCCAGGCTGTCGTCCATTCCGTGTTTGTCATATCCGGTGTTTTTGAGGGTGACCTCGTCTTCAGCCTCGAGGAAATCCCCGGGCCTGAAAAACCGGCTACCCGACGGTCCCGCCTGTGGTGTAATGCACCGTTCAAGCCGAACGACGGGAATCCTGGTAAGGACGTCACCGTCACCCTCTGCTGCTGTCCCTCCTTGAGCGCCTCGCGCTCGGGGGTTGGTCGCAATTTCAGAAATTTTATTTCGAGAGCAAGCCATCTCCATATACTACTATATTCAGTCGGTGGTGACCCCACCCACCACGGAGCCCCATCTGGGGAGGTGGCCACTGGCACCCCAGGGTTTCCCACCGACTATAGCGAGGACGCCACTTCCCTTTCGGGCAGACTAGTACGGGATCTTTGACGAGACGGTTGGGGCAAGGTGAGCACGCGTCGACCAGAACGCGCAACATCACCGAGCCCGCCGCCTGCCCTGCCCCCCGTACCCCCCGCGTCACCGTTGGACGAGGGTTAAGCCGCTCGCCCGCAGCCGAATAACCCGTGGACCGGCTACTCCACGGGCCACCCGTGTGCCCGGAATCCGAGGCCAAAGACATGTGTTGCCTGGGTGGTCTGCCTCAGGCTCAACGTCCAGGATCCTCTTCTCCCAGGATTACGGGACCCAGCGCACGGCACAAATGCGCTGCCCGGGTTGTCGTGATGACAGGCTACAACCCGGGAAAAACCCAACGGATCCGGGCAACATGCCCCGACGACCCTATGCCCTTTGACCCGGGCAAACGCCCCGCCGGTCTAGGCACCCCTATCTTCGCCTCAGGTACTCGAGCCACTCTGGTCCATTCCTTCGAGGAGGAGCAGGCAGAGCGGCGAATACAAGAGGTCTTGAGCCATATGGCCTTCCTCGTCTGGCCCGACAGGTCCGCCGAGTTGACAAAACCTGCCGCGCTCTGGTTTTGGTTCGCGCCGGCCGAAGCCGGTACCCCCCATATCTGGGAGGCGTTCCCCTATCCACCACCTGGGGACGCGCCCGATGCGGGACCAGAAACCAGACACGGGAACCTTTTTTTTTTTTTTTTTTTAACGTCAGGAAATGCATTTACGCACCGTACCTCTCCGTCGGGGAGGCGTGTGTGGGACTCCCCCGGGTTCGGGTATACCCACTAAAACCTGACGACGACCGCCACATTTGTTGGCTGTGACAGCAGGGGCCGCGGTATCTCAACAGTTCCGCGACCCTTGCCAGCGGCAACGTCCGCCCTCTAAGAAGGAGGGCAGATCTCCACGGAGTGGGGTGAGGAGATCTCATCCCACTCCAGACGGATCCACGCCCGACGACAGGGTAACTGTTCGCCGGGCTCGCCAAGAGGACCAGAGTCCTAAGGACATCCCCTGCCTCCTCTGATAAGCCAGAGGGGTGCTGGGAGTCGCAACCACTTTCGGTGAGCCGCCGCTCGATGCGAGACAGACGCGACTCACTAGTGCCCCTGCCGCCCGATACGGGAACAGTCGCAGCGGCACTCTCCACAGAGCATCTTGGCTTCACCTGCCGCTGGATTGCGACAGGCTACTGAGCCCCCTCACCACGGCAAGGCGTGCTCTATTCGAGGGGGAGACACGGGAACCTTTTTTTTTTTTTTTTTTTTGGTTTCGCTGGAAAATGCCTTACGCATACCTGCCGCCCTCGGGGGAGGGCAGCAGGTTATGTGGGACTCTCCCCGAACGGGGCATACCCACTAAAAACCAGCGGCGTTCTCGGGAGCCATGAGTTCGGGGCCACGAGTCAGCGCCATAAGCACACATCCGCGGCCCTTCACTGACTAGACCGACACACGGTCTCACCCGATCTGAAGAGGGCAAAAGCCCCTGCCTTCAGCGCCAGAGGAGAAGGTGTCCTCCGGCTTGATGTCCCGATGATGCGTAGAACGCATTACACACCATCGCGCCTCTTAGTGGGAAGCGGACGCCCCCGCGTCCGCGACCCGAGGCACAGGGAGGGGCATGTGCAGGTGGTGGAGGTTCCGCCTGCGCCCAGTACGCCTTCGGCGCATAAGGAGTGCGTCAGCCGCAGCCTCTCGCTCTCGCTCCGCGCTCTCCTTTTCGGCGATAACCCGCTCGCAAAATGCGGCCATGGCTCGCCAAGCCTCCCTGTCATCGACCATACGCCGGACTATGGAGCCCAGGCTGAGGTCGGTCCCCACGTGTGCTTGGAGGGCACGGCGGTCAGCGACCCACGCCGGGCACACCTCGAGGGTGTGCTGTGCCGTGTCCTCCGGAGCATCGCAGTGCCAGCATCGGGTGGTGGGTTCCCTGCCAATGCGGCAGAGGTATGACCCAAAGCACCCGTGGCCCGTAAACACCTGCGACATCCGGTATGTCACCTGGCCGTGTGATCGCTCAACCCATTCTTTGAGAACGGGGAGTACGGCACTGATGACCCGGACGCCAAAGTGACTACTGGCCAGTCTACGGCGCCACTGCTCGTGGGCTAGCTCCGTGAGCTGTGTCTTCTCCGATTCCACCTCCGTCGGTGCGGGCCTATTGCCCTGGGATCTTTGGTCTCCTCGCCACTGATACAACGCGGCGAGGACCAGGGAGTCGAGATCCCAGGGGAGGCTGCCGGCCAGGACCAGCGCAGCATCGGTGGAGGTGGTGCGGTAGGCTCGCGCTAAACGCAGGGCTAGCACCCTTTGAGCCTTCCGCAGGACTGTCACGTTCTCGGACGAGAGGGCGTCATGCCACACCGGGGCACCGTAAAGTGCCATCGAGCGGACCACCCCTAGGTATAGTCGTCGAGGAGACGTCGACGGACCACCTAGGTTTGGCAGTAACCGGCTCAAAGCACCCGCGGTCGCATTGAGCTTGGTAGCGAGCTGACGGAAATGGGCCTTAAACCGCCACCTTCCGTCAAGCACAAGCCCAAGGTACCGGATGGTGGATGAAACCGGGATCAGAACCCCATCCACCATCAGCCCAGTGCCCGCAGGCGGCGCACGTCGAGGGCCGTGAAAACACAGCGCCTCAGACTTCTCCAGCGCCACCCGCAGCCCCAAAAGGCGGATTCGGTGCACCATCACAGCGACCCCAGCAGTCGCACGACGTGCTGCATCGGCAAAAGAGTCCCCGCGAGCTGTCAGCAGGGTATCGTCGGCGTAACATGTCACGCCAACCCCTGCGACGAACTGGCCGCGGAGAGCCCAATCGAACCCGATGTTCCACAAGAGTGGCCCTAGAACAGACCCCTGCGGAACGCCGCATCCGGCCAAGTGCCGCAAACGACCGTCCACCGAATCACACGCAACCTCTCGTCCCTCCAGGTACGATGCGATGGTGTCCTGCAGGTAAACAGGCACTCCGTGGAAGCGGAGCGCCTGCTTTATCGTGGTCCACGGCAGCGTGTTGAACGCGTTGGCAATGTCAATAGACACGGCCAACAGCACGCCGCCGTTCTCCACCGCTTCGCTGGCGAGCGATTTTACCCGCAGGATAGCATCGATCGTGGAGCGCTCTCTCCTGAAGCCATACTGAACATCCGACAAATTCGGCCCATCCGTATCCAGGTGCCGAACGAGGCGGTTTGCAACGACTCTTTCAAAGAGCTTGCCCACCTCATCCAGCAACACGATCGGACGGTATGCCGAAGGGGAGTCGGTCGGACGTCCGTCCTTCTTCAGAAGCACGAGCCTTCCTTCTTTCCATAGCGCCGGGAAGCGCCCCTGTTCGAGGCAAGCGGTTAGGAGCCTACGAAGGCGGTCACCCAGTATATCCGATACGAGAACCCAGATTTTACCTGGAATCCCGTCAGGACCCGGGGCCACGTTCTTGGCCTTCAACCGCTCTAGTGCCGCGCCGAACTCACCCTCGGAGACGGGGTCAGGGGGCTCTCTGGAGGCCACAGGGTGTGGCAACATCGAAGGCGGGGTGTGTTCCACCTGAGCTGGGAACAAGGTGGACACGACTCTTCGGAGGAACTCGGGCTCTAGCCTTTCCGTTACCGGGGGCGCCCATGGGCGGAGTTTCCCCCGCACCGTGCGGTACGGGCGTCCCCACGGATC
>CAUZXH010000215.1:0-19316 GCA_963584085.1 Pyrausta aurata
ACACTTGCGCAAGTCAGGATTAGCATTCTTCTAGTTTTAACCATAATTTTGTCTCCGTCAGTTTCTTTAATGGTCAATCTTGTCATGCGCAAGTGGGTCTTAGTGACTTAACCGTAAACTGAAAACTGTTGGTTTCGACCGTGACGATGACCTCAGGACCTCGGCCTGACTAGCTAGCAACTAACCGAATTATTTGGAACTGTTCGCTCATATTACATTCAGTATAAGACATGAACGCGAATGAAAACTGCCCATAGTAGTCCTCGTTGGATGCTGTTCGTTATACATATTGTGTTATTAAATAGTTGTATATTGTTTTGTGCAGTGGTGTGGGGCGTGCTGGGCGGCGGGGCGCTGTTCTGGGGCGTGTTCACGGTGCTGCACGTGTTCACCTTCCTGCTGCTGTCGCTGCGCATCTACTACCTCGGGCAGTTCCGCCTCGGTGAGTAATCTTCCGCAATTCAACTTTGCCGTTCCACTTGACGAACCTCGGTCGTGGTGGTCGCGCCAAAATCGTCATGATTAATGCTGTCACGGCGACCAGTCTCCAGAGATGGTTGTGAGCGGTCTACTTGCCATAACGACTGCAACGCTCGGGACCAAGTGTAACGGGAAAACGGATGGCTGTGAACACGATTGTTGCGAATATCTAGTGATTTGCACTTTACTAATTAAGAACAATACTTTTTGTTATCAGTGGCCAACAGAGGGAAGATCATGGTATTTTTGTACAAACAGCTGTTGTTCGGTGCACTAAGCGCAAACGAACAATTCAGCATTTTATTGGCCTACTTTTGGGTCGCCTGTGTAAAACGAATGTAAAATAATTCAGTACGTAATTAGCTACCATCCGGGACCGCGACGCGTGCTCAAACCATTATCGTACCATTCATTACCAATATAATAATTAACCATTTATAAGACTTTTACTCAGAACCACGCAAAGCAAAAGAGGTCTGTTAGCCAACCACGAAGCTAGCGGAAGTCTTTTTAGCTGTACTATTGCTAACCTTGCAAAGTATTATGTTCCAAGTGCAGCCAATAAAAAGAGAAGTTTGAATATCATCGAGGAAAATACCTCAAATAATTAGATCAATTTCAAAACCCAACCATACTACAGTGACCATTGTTTTTATTTTACGTACAAGCTTTTATTTTTTAACTTGCAATGTACGAGTATGTTTGTCCGAGTGGAATATTGCAACTTAATTTTTAATCAGTTATCTTCAGCCGATTGAGCTGAAATTTAATTTGGCATGCATGTGTAAGTCGGATGGCAATGCAATATGATTATGACATGGAGCTGATCCGATGATGGAGCTGGCAGGTGGCTTTACAACTCGGAAGTTAAACGACACAACCCCATCGAGTTTGAGCTCGTACGATTTGACTTGACGAGCACTTCGGTCACAGATGGTAACCAGTGTCTGATGATGGAGCTGAAAGATGGCCAACGGAACTCGGTAATTCAACGACGTAACCTCATCGAGTTTAAGCTCGTATGATTCTTCTTAATGTATTAGTTCTACCACACCTTTTGCTTTAAAATAACACGAAAAACGTGCCCCTATCGCAAATTTCAGGAGATGGATAATTTTTGTTAAAATAAAAACAAAAGTCACTGCAGTATGGTGGGTTTTGGAATTGACCCCTCCTATGTGAGTATTTCTCTCCATTAAATTCAGTGTAGATATTCCCTTAAAGTTTTATTAAGTACTACATGCCAGCACCCGCTGCATGGCACATCGATGAACTCGTTTGTCGCGCGTTTTACCGCGTCTACCTAGATTATTTATCTCCACGTGCATGGTACAGTCTTTTAATATATCTATAACGCGAGGTCGTAGACAATTGTTGCATTATGGCTGCCGTTTTTTATACAAGTTTGACATTTTAGAGTTTTAGTTTCATGTATGGGAGTTTTATTAATTTTTCATTGAAGGTGTAACTAAACTTACTATAACACGGAATTTCTGAGAATGGTAAATAATCCGAAGATTTATGTTTTTTTTTACAATAAATAGCGTAAAAAAAATTGGATGGCCACCGAAAGATTTCAAGATACATGGAGTATACAAATTGTACCCATTTAAAAGTTTTGAAATTTAATGAAATTTGAAGTTTCAAGTAACCGAACTGGGTCAGTGCAGTAGTTTTGATTGATCATCATGTATGATATTATATTTGTGTTCCAGAGAAAGAGACGTGGCAGCGCGCGGCGCGCGAGCTGCGGGCGCTGCCGGCGCGCGGCATCCGGCCGCTGTACACGGCGCGGCTCGTCATGCTCGTCATCGCCAACGCCGTCAACTGGGGGTTCGCCATCTACGGGTGACGCAGACTTTTTTAGTTTTTACGACTTCACCTTCCAACTTATGTTTTCGTAAACCTTCAAACATCTAGTTAGAGCTTGTCTGAGCTGAAATGACGCGCTTCACAATCGTTTAACCCACACAAGAAAATTTAAAATATGGACGCAATACATATACAAATGCCATTGTAATTGGTCATTTAGTTGCCAATGAGAAAGGAGAAAGAACATAGCGACTTTTTGTGGATTTGTTGTCCAACTTGTCTTATCTGACGCGAACGCGCGAGAGAGCGGTCGTTTTGTTTCATACGATGTGTCAGCGCTTCTCCATAGAGAGAGCGTGGTCGGATTTATCACGCGACTAGTCGACCGTAACGTAGGCATACAGATCTTAATTCGTGGAGCAGTCGACCCTCACACACAAATGAAGTGTCGTTATTAATATTTGCACTCGCACATCGAAATCAATAATTAAGTGGTGGGGCGCGTCATTTCAGCTTAGATAAACTCTACTGTACTATCGAATGAGTTTCAAAGCGTGCGCTTCCATCGAAACACGACTGAGTGGAGCCGAGCAGAGATGTGTAAGAATTGACCATTGACCAATGACGTTTCTCAAAATTCATGACATGTTATGCTGTTTTTTTTGTTATTGTGTATGTATTGTTGGTGTATTATGTATTATTTGGCAACAATAATTTTCGCTTTTATGGAAATTCAGCCTAAGGTTTAAAATTTGATATCAACTTGCATGAATCTTCAATGCTTAATGCCTTCATCTGGCCGTCAAATAGGCGACATCCTAATGTAAGCACGCAACCGATGCGGATCAGCAGCTTCAGCTTCTCTCGGCGAGCGCTGGCTGACCTGGTTAGCACCAGATCAGGCCGCGGGTGGAGTTAAAAGAGTTTGACCACCCGCAGAGACGTAAGCGTGGTAACTATGAGCCATAATAAGCTGATCACACGTAGCGATTAAAGTGGCGAGCCGGTGAACTGACACTTGTTCGAGTGCTTGTTTCAACAGCAACTAACTTTTCCAAATACCTTGCTGGACCCGAAGTGAGGAGATTTATTTATGATTCTGATTAGTGGAAGTTGATACGCTGATGATCCCTTACCGAGTCGATAGTATATTTTTCTTATCTTACCTTCATCGCGCTTAATTTTTGTGTTTTGATATGTGACCCTTATGCGTGGTCGTTCCAGGCTGTTCATGCAGAGCACGGACTTCGCGTCGCACCTGCTGTCAGTGCTGCTGTGCAACACGCTGGTGTACATGGTGTTCTACCTGAGCATGAAGCTGCTGCACGGCGAGCGGCCGCGCTGGTACGCGTGGGCCTTCCTGGCGGGCGCCGCCGCGGCCTGGGCGCCCGCGCTCTACTTCTTCCTCTCCGGCAGCTCCAGCTGGTCCGCCACGCCCGCGCACTCTCGCCACAGGTACGCGTGTTCCGCCCGAGCACGGAGCTGCTGCACGGCGAGCGGCCGCGCTGGTACGCGTGGGCCTTCCTTCCTTCTTCCTCTCCGGCAGCTCCGGCTGGTTAAAATAAGTAAATAATATATAACGCCCTGAAACCCGGCGATGCTAACGACGTGTGCCCCGGTTGCAGGAACCACGAGTGCCTGGTGCTGCAGTTCTACGACGCGCACGACCTGTGGCACATGCTGTCGGCCGCGGCGCTGTACCTGTCCTTCAACGCCATGCTCACGTGGGACGACGGGCTCGCCGCCGTGCCGCGCACCGAGATCGCCGTCTTTTAACATTACACATCTCTATATTATATCTTATAAATAATCAATCACGAATTATTTTCCTAAAGCTCTGGGACGGACGACGCAAATTACCACAAAATTAAGGCAGATTAAGTATTAACACCTAATCTTAATATAGTGGTTACCCCCACTTTATCTTTGAAATTGGGCGCCATCCACTACATTCTATACAGTTCTACAAACAAGCTAGACCAGTGGTATAGACAGAGACGACGATGGAGCAAGCTCACCCAGAAAATGCCTTTTCACTCTAACTTTGAAAATTTTAGGGTTATAATCCATCCATTGGAAACACTGATGCGGGTAGAGAGTTCCACATTTTTGCTGTGCGCATTATAAAAGTTGACAGGTTGAGAGGAATGTCAATTAGGTAGGGGTGGTATCCCGCTGTGCGTCTAGATGAGCGATGATAGAAGGGAGCTGCTGATATCCTTCGATTTCTCCGTCATTATTATGATCCAATGTTCAAAATACTTAACCGCTTCTTTAGAGGTATTCCAATTGTCACCATGTCATTACCTATAACATCAGTCAACACTATTTTGTCATATGTATGAGAGTATGAACTTCAGAAAGCTATATCGATGAGCTAAATAAAATTAAACTTTTACAAAAAGAAAGTACAAACTGACTTTAAAAACAAAATGCACTAAAAGTCTTCGTATTAATCGCAATGCGAAAATGACTTGATTTATAAGCTCAAGCGAGGACGCATTTTCTTTGAAAGATGAATAGTGTGGTTTTCACGAAAATGGAAATATGACATGAGTTCATTGAGACTACGCCTGCGGGGTACAGGGGTGCAGGGGGAAAGACGAGAGCGGGGGGGGGGGGGGGGGGTACACAAGAGACGAAATTTGCCGCGACAGTTCTCAAGATGTGTGATGTGAGATCGATTTTTGGAAAAATTATAAACTTCAAATTACATAACCTGGTAACTTTTGCGACTGTTATTCATTTTCATATCTAGTTCATATTCCACTCAATTGGGATCTATATTTTTTTTTCTAAAATATTCATATATATTTAAAACCTTTATTAAAACACTGCTATTTTGTGCAATAAAACTTGATTGCAAAAAATAACAGTGTTCCAAACATTGTCTTCCCCAGTTATACTTTAGCATAGAATAAATAAAATTACTTTAACTTGAAGTCATGTACAAAGATTGTAACAGGTGCAGGAGAATGATGTTAAATAGAAATTAAAAAAAACACGACAAAAAATGCTATGATTTAGATTTTGTGTACGAATATACTTGCGACTTATCTTCAGACTTTAGTCAGACACTGACAACAGATCGCTACCTGTGTAGTATCTAGATACATATATTATTCATCTGTGGGTGGAACTAACGCTGTCAAATTAAAAAACCGGCCAAGTGCGAGTCGGACTCGCGCACTGAGAGTTCCGTGCCTAACTGAATTAGGGATTTTTACTTTCACTTTGCCATAATACCACAATATTTTGTTGACCGCAAATATAACTTTGTTCTTCATAGTATTTGTATGAAGAACAAACTTATGTTTGCGGTTGTTGAAGATGTGCTTTATCTCAAAAACTACTAGTTCGATTACGCTTAAACCAATTTTGGTTGCACCCACCCCACACGCATAGGATTGACCAAAAAAAATTTTTTAGGTTTTAGTTTCATGTATGGGAAAATCTTAAATATTATTATTTTTTCTATGAAAATCAAAAAGCGGTGAACAGAATACATCTACATACCAAGTTTCAACTGTGTAATACTAACAGTTTTAGAATAAAGTGGCTGTGACATACGGACGGACGGACAGACAGACTTGACTAACCTATAAGGGTTCCGTTTTTGCCATTCGGCTACGGAACCCTAAAAATGCGGTTCGCAGATCGGTGTAGCGAAATCTCCCCAAACTTACAAGAGATTTTCCGATTTTCCCTTTTGTTTTATTTTCGTGCAAGTTCTGGCAGAGATGGGATTGTTTCATACGCGGAAAGTTTCTTGAAATCTTTTTAAAATGGAAATTTATGCGGTAACATTTATTTTTCAAAGTGTTAATGTACTTAGTATGAGAAAATTAATAAAATCAGCGGAAATAATTCGTGTAGTTTTGAAAAGCGCTACAGTTATTCCTTGTGATATCCAGATGAACATATCGAAAGTCCTTGGGGGGTGAGCTGAGGGTGTACGGGAGGGGGGGTGTCACAGGACCCATTTTTTAGGTTTTTGCTCGTAAGTCAAAAACCTGCACAAATAGCATTACGGTTAATACTTCTAAGATTTTTTTTACATAGAATTTTCTTTAAATTATGTTCTGTATTTTTTTAGACGGTATAGTACGGTTGATGAATACTTTAGGAACTACAGGGGAGTCAAATTCCTCAAAAGTGCGAATCGCGAAAATAGCATGGCTCGAACGTCCGACACTACGAAAACAACTTAGGGGCCATCCATTGCAGCTAGGAGTAATAATTATCTGTGAATAATACCTGCTATTCACAGATAATTATTACTCCTACCTAGCTGCTATTATTACAAAACGTTGACCATTCACTCTTTCCACAGTACATAGACAATGGACCGCGAGCGTTTATTATTACTGGCGGCGACGCCTTACTTAAGAGCCTTTATCACGAATGCGTCGGGACCAAGTTCAGGCGAAAACAATGCGCGCTGACGACACACATATGCACTTGCGCTTGTGTGCGTAGAATGGTGTACAATCAGTCGAACTAACCATTTTGATCCGTTAAGTCGTAAACTGATGATAATGCTAGTTTGCATGTTGTGTCATTTAATACTTTAATTTACTAATGAATGTATTATTATTTATTATAAGTACGTGTATATAATAAGTGTATTATTATTTATAATTAGCGTGTGTAATATCTGATTTTTTCGATATCGAATCGAAACTATATATCGATATACGATATCAGATATTGAAACTATATATTTTCAAAACTATATATTGGCGTATTAATGTGTATTTCGTATCATTGAATCTAAAATGATATTTTGAAAACTATATATTGGCGTATCGATGTGTATTTCCTATCATTGAATCTAAAACGATATTTTGAAAACTATATATTGGCGTATCGATTTGTATTTTGTATCATTGTATCAAAAAAATATGTTCTTCTGAAACAGTATAAAGTGATATCGTATCATAACGTGATATCATTGTTGTTGTTTTTCTTAAATCTGTTCGGATTATGAACTTTAATTATATCGAAAATGTTTTAATTAAAGTAGTATTTACTTAGTTGGTTATTTGTTTTAAAATACATAATAAGATCTTATCACAAGAATACATAATATACCTACCTAAATAAAATTTAAAGAATAAAAATCAATAAACTTACCAATATTATTGCCATACGTCTAAAGCTTAGAATCCTACGAATCCCCAATTATTGCTGTTTCACTCGCACACAGACCCTCTTATTTGAATCGGCCATGCCTATTTATAATGAAAGGTCATAAAGATTATTATGCAACACGAAACATTGATACGATGCATGGATGGATTTCTTTTATAGTAAATTTATTTACCATAATTATTTTTTAACTTAAGGAACACAAATAATTAAAATTAGGCCTGTTTTTTAATGGTCACATAAGAAATATTCATCTGATAAAATACATTACCTAATGCTGATTTTAAAACGTTACCTATTTGTAGACAATTAAAAAAAAACAAAACGTACGAGCATAGTTTTTCAAAATATTTCTAACATGTAAGAAAATTGTCAAAATCAGACAACGTTTAAGGGGTGGAAAACGTTTTCTCTTTTTGTATGGAAGCTTGCGCGCACACGATCCTCTTAAAATAACATCACTACTACATTTATGAATAATTAAATCAAGAAAATCGGAGGAAAAGGTTTCAAATAAAATTCTATCATGAAATGTTAAAAAAAATTATTAAATTTGATGTTTTTTTTTCTAACTAGTTTGTAAATATTTTTATTATGTGTATTGTTTACATTTGAAAAAAAAAGTTTAATGTTTTATTTTGTTCTAGAAAAAAATCAAAATCAATGATTCTTCGACCTTCAATCACAAGATTAGCCGCGGGCGATACCTCTTTTTCGATGACCTGAAAATCACTATGTATCAAATATTATAATGCATAACAGACAGATAAGTTCTTAATAACAAGATGAGCTTCTACATTACCATTATTTTACTGTCATCAATATCTTCAGTGCTCATGATCAGTGGCATGAGTAATTTCATCATTTACTTTTGTATTTTTAAAGTAACTAGCATTATCAATATTTTTCGTGCTATTAACGTTAATATTTTCTATGCAAAGCCTGAAGATAACCATAAATTAGTTAGTAAGCAGACAAAGCATAAATTGCACTTGTAAAAAGACAACTGTGAACCTGTGACAGACGAGGAATTGAACCCCGTGTCTTACGCAATCCGGGCGTATGCCTATACCACTCGGCCACCGTCACATTAACAGGCCTGTTGAATTTTTGCAAGCGCTTCTTAACGCTTTTTACAAGTGCAATTTATATTATTAAGTTTGTATGGTGACAAAACACTATAAAAACAAAAATAAACTATAAATTGGCTTTCATCATCTTAACTCGTCAAGTATGTGTGAACGAGACACAATAGAAATTCCATTATTATGCGACTCCCTGCAGTCGTTTGATACCTGACTGATTGTTAAAATATTTGTAAAAATATTTTCCTTCAGATATTGTGAGAGCAATCTCACAACATTGATGATGTCACGCAGCCTACGCGTTAAGAAGCGCTTGCAAAAATTCAACAGGCCTGTTAATGTGACGGTGGCCGAGTGGTATAGGCATACGCCCGGATTGCGTAAGACACGCGGTTCAATTCCTCGTCTGTCACAGGTTCACAGTTGACTTTTTACAAGTGCATTTTATATTATTAAGTTTGTATGGTGACAAAACACTATAAAAACAAAAATAAACTAAACAGACAAAGCATGTTATTTAAAAGCATAATTTTGAAGGAAGTGGTAAAAATAACGAAATTATAGCCTTTATAATATGCTCAATGAAAAAAATAGGTCACCCTAATACTTTTGCATCTTTGCACTTTTTAATTCAATTCTACAAAAAAAAATACAGGATATAACAAAGCCGAAAACCACGGTTTATTTTTCACGGTTTTGTCACACCCTGTATTTATTGAATTCTGATAGATTTTGAAAGTGATTTTTGTAAGGAATTAATTCCTCCCTTTGCTATTTTAAGTATAAAGTTTTTTTTGGGAAATTAATCAGTTGATTAATTTATAATCATTACAAAATGATTAATTAAGTAAAAGTAATCAATCATAAACCACAATATAACACTGTGCTCATTATTTAAAAGCAAATTTGGAATTTATTAACGACAAAATAAGCAATTTGCTCTGCACACACACACACACACACACACAATCATCCGTAGTTAACGTATATAATGTTAAAGAAATGAAAACACACAATGTGCTTAAGTACAAGTTGGTAAATGTATGTATAATCATGCAAAATAAATTACTATTGCGTAATGTCTTAAAAAAACATTCCTAATCAAAACGTTGTATGAAATTAGTACCGTCAAAAGTCAGAACATTCCAGGTTCATAGTGAAGTAATTGGTTGTCTATAAATTCGGGTATAAGTATTGCTTGAAAACATCGACCATGTACCCACTTACTTACGAGTAAGACAAAAAAAACTTATGACACGTTGCCACGTTTAGATTTGAAAACTTCTGTGAACTACGCCCGTGATATCAAATAACCAATCAGAAGCGAGCAAATCATCAACAAAGAGAATCTCACACACCCGCACTCTTGTAATCAACTGACGGTTTTTAGAATAAATCTAACATTATCCGTATTATTGAAAAGACAAAAGGGATTCCAAAATTAGGATCAAGTTCAAAGGTTACGTTCAATGTTCTAAAGTGAGGAAAAAAATATAATAAGACTTTACAAATACATACAAAAATACTAAATTATTTATTTCATAAATATAAACAAATATATGAAACACCTGTACGTACAAGGTTATGATGCTTGTATCACTATGTTCCAAATTCTTGGAAATCCTACATATTCTGGATATAAGTGTAAAAGAAATATACCCAACTAGCTTTTGCCCGCGACTTCGTCCGCGTGGAATAGTGACTTCTTTCTCCCGTTTTTTACACATTTACCACTATATCTTTGCTCCTATTGGTCGTAGCGTGGTGTTATATAGCCTATAGCCTTCCTCGATAACTGGACTATCCAACACAAAAAGAATTATTCAATTCGAAACAGTAATTTCGGAGATTAGCGCGTTCAAACAAACAAACAAACAAACTCTTCAGATTTATAATATTAGTATAGATATAACCATGAGTTCAGAGTTTTCCTGAGTTCGGTTCACATATAAAATATGACTTATAATATAAACTATTTAACCAACCTTTTAGCCCTGGCCTTAGATATATTATCGTGTAATGCTCCCTTTCGAGACTTGGAGGTAGCCAGGTTATATTTTTTGCATTTGTTTCCCATATTTGAAAAACTGTAACAACATTATTGTAATTCAAGATTTTTTACTAATTAAATAATTATAATTTACAAAATATTATAATTACCAAAATTGCTTAGTCGCACTATAAATTCACTCGGCGCCAAGGATCACGCGAGGTTTTGCGCGGTAACTCGAGCGATACGTCCACACCTTGTAAAGCCTTGCGGCGGACTGATTTGAAACTGTTTACGAGGATGGTTTTATTGCAGTTTTGAAACTAAATACTAAGAATGAAAAAAAAAGGATTTTAGCTAGTTTTTGTTTCGGATTGCGTAGAAAAAGGCATGTTTCTATTCTGTGTACCTTTATTTCGAAGAAAAAAGGACTGATTATCCGAAATAAACGTGAAATTAAAGCCGCCTTTTTTTGTAAGTTTCACTTTCTTTAAGGACTCGTATCTTTCATTTGGAACAGAAATTTCAAAAATTGATAATTCAATATTTAGTTGAGGATCTGTTTAATAACAAAAGTTCAATTCTATGTAAAACGTGCAAGTGATTTTGAACACATGAGACTCCAAAGTAAGCCCCGTAACATAAATTTGAGAAACAGCTGTTCGTTTAGTTGTTATAGCTCAAGTAAAATCAAATAACTTGGAAATGTTTTTTTAATAAAAAAATACTTGAAAGGATTGCCTACAATAATTAGCAATTTGAAGTTTCGTAGGATTCGTTTTTGCAGAGTTCTTGAGCTTGGAAATCACGCTTTCGGGTCATAATCGCCGTGTACGCTCTTAAGTAAACGGCGGTTTTTTTTTTTTCCTAATGGCAATCTGCAAACGGCGGAATTATACGTTTTGCCTGCGACTTGGACACTCTTAAGCAGGTGACACATTATCGGACGCGGCTGTACAACGCGACTAATAGCACAGTCTCCACGCCTTAAACATTCCAGCGCGCCAGGATTTCTGCTTAGATTATGTATCCTGTAGATTTGACACATATTTAAAATTGACAAGTTAGAAAGTGATGGCTGTATACAAAAGTACATAAGAGTGAGAGAGACGCAGATATTGTTTTTTGTCCTTATCACCGTTCATAGGTAATTTCTGCCTGCCACAATTTAAAAATAATGGCAGACATTTGACGTCTATGCGAAAAATACAATAAAATTGCAAATTTAAAATAAATTTTGTGCAAGTGAAGTGTTTTGTGGATTACGGAGTGATTGTTTTACTTACTCAACATGGTAAATTGTTGTGTGCTTGGATGTAAAAGCCGTACTGAGCGTAAATATGAAAACATAACATTTCACACGTAAGTAAGCCTCATTTATATTGTTCCTATATGTTTTACCTGCATCAAAGTGCATTAATCTTAAATCCTATAAAAGAACATACATAATAGTGGAAAAAAGTAGTGAATTATCAATCGAATTGTAAAATATTTTTGTATTATTACCTGACCAAATATAAAAGGTCGTCTATGGCTCAACTCTGTGGGTTATGGCTTTTACGGTAGCCATTTTGTTAGTATTTTAAATTTTGCTGGGTTATCGTTACCTTTAGGGATACCACAATACAAAGGGTAAAAGTTCTCGATTTAAGGGTAATTTACAATCGACTAATTTTTAAAATCGTATATGTATTTTAATTGCTGGAGGAACATTTAATGCGTTGTAGTGATCATTATTATTTGAACTAATTATGATTTGTGTTCATTTATATAGATTTCCAAAAGACGAGACGGTACTAAAGGTTTGGATTGCAGCGACTGGACGGCAAAACTGGCAGTCTACCAAGCACACTCGCATGTGTTCTATCCATTTTAAAACCGAATGCTTTCAGAAAAAGCAACGGATAACTTATTTGGCAAATATTTGAATGTACGCAACAAATTTATGTTGCGTATTTATGTTATTATTTAATAAACTTACATCATTTAACGGCCCATAAAAGTTATTTGTTGACTATTTTATTTAAACTTTATTGCTCTGTAAGTTGTATAATTGGCGGACTTATTCTGTTCTATGACGTTAAAAATCCTATTTCCTTCTTAAACATTTTTTTTGTACACAATTTTTGTTTTATCCCTATGTTAATATTTTTTTGTACAAATAAATAAAGATTTTGACTGTAACATTAAGTATTTATTGTAATTAAGGTTACTAGTGTATTTATATGGGTGGGGAGTAAATTTTTATGAACATGGCCACCCCAAAATACGTAAGTACTTTATATCTGTCTCTGAATACGGGTGAACGCGGCTGTCAAGTCTATAATATACTTCGTCTAAGGATTTCTGTCGGACGTCCGACACACAGATTAGTAAGAGTATGTCTAAAGACAGATAGGAAACGCTCCTTTGTGGGCACCTAAGTTAGTGAGATATTTTGACAGCTGGCTCACCAAGAATGACATATTTTTTTTTCACATTATGGCTTCTCTGGCATAGATTATATTATACTTGCTCACTAATGTAACGTTATCGTTATCCAATAGGTATTTATTAACGGTACTTACTAAACCGTGATATTATTTTTTGCTCAGGAAAAGGCTTTGTCACACTGGATGTGTTCTGCGATCAGGTCAAAGTGATTTCAGCCCACATTATTATGAGCAACATTGACCTGACCGCAGAACACATCTAATGTGACAAATCCTGAAAGAAAAACAGTTGAGAAACACTGAATAACTATAATTGTTGGTTAAAAAAAATACAATAAAATATAATGCAGATTGATTAGTACAATACGGAATTGCTATGACGTTAAATGTAATACACCAAAAATACGCCTATTTCGCATAATATACAGGGTGGTCTAAGTAGTGACGTCAATAAATTTTTTTTAGATTCCTCTCACCTGGGGGTATCCGAAAATACCCCATGTATGTTCCGCGATTTTTTGTAGTTTTCGAGTTATGATTTTTTTTTGTGTTTTTTTAATATTCTCTACCCGCGAGGATTCAAAAATTCATATCTTTTTTTCTATTATGTATTTTGCAATGATTTTTTTTGTGCCGTGGTCGTTGTTAATGCTGTCTTAATAATAAAAATAATGCATCTTTTTAAACTTACTAAAAGGCACTAAAAAAAAACTTGAAAGTTCGAACTCTGATTTTTACTAGGATTTAATCAAAAATTCTACTTCAATTTAAAAATACAAAAAGTAGTTTCCATAGCTTCTGCTTAGGTTTAAAAACTTTGCGGGGTCCTAAGCTCTTAAGATCATTTAAAAAAAATGGTACTTAGTTGGCCTTTTTTTGTTGTAATCGGCCTTCGAAGGCGGATAGGCTAAAAATCGTTGAAATAAAATTAAAGCGTTAAAAATTCTTTTATCTACTTTTTATCATTCTTATGGTAAATTTAAGTTTAAAAAGATATTTTAAAATCATCTTAATTTAAAATCCTGTAATTTTTTTTATTGAAAATCAAAATTATTACTGAATCAATAACAACAGGTAGTTCGTCACCAAAATTATTTAAAAATTACACGAGTAAAATAATTTGAAATTTGCTGTTTTGGATAGCAAATAAAAGTCACAATTTACAAAATAATTTTATTACAATAAATTTTCAAAATTCCTTCCTCCAACTTGAATACAAAGTTGACAACGTTTGAGAAAGTTGCTTTTTAATTGCCTAAAGCTACTTGAATATTCTTGCTTTATTTTTCTTTCCGCATCTGAAAGTTTTTGTCGCAATTCTGCTTCGTTGTTGCTCTCCGTCGCGTACACAAGCTCTTTATAAAATCCCCAAACAAAAAAGTCGATGGGGTTGAGGTCTGGCGAACGTGCAGGCCATTCGATCGGCCCTGCACGCCCAATCCATCTTCCTGGAAAAGTAGCGTTCAAATGCTCTCTTACTTGTACAGCATAGTGACAGGGCGCGCCATCTTGCTGGAAAATCATATCTCGTCGTAATTGGAGATTCACATCTTCTAACAATTCACTAAGATTGTTTTGGAGAAAATTTAAATAAGTATCTCCATTTAACCTGGCCGGTAATTCAAAGGGCCCAATTAACTCTCCATTAAGGACCCCAGTCCAAAGGTTGACACTAAAGCGTGTTTGAAAGTTTGACGCCCTTGCCAAATGGGGGTTCTCTATGGCCCAGCTATGATAGTTGTGTATGTTGAACACTCCAGTCCTTTCGAATCGGGATTCGTCCGTCCACAGTATTTTATTAAAAAAATTGGGATCTTCTTCAGATCTTTGTAACATTGCTTCACAAAAAGCCACTCTCCTTGGGTAGTCAGATTCATGAAGCTGCTGGACACGCTGGATGTGGTACGCATGGTACCCTTCTGTGAACAAAAAAAAACTCTGCTAAGTACTTGTCATAAGTAAACTGGTGCGGCCTTGGTCATTGCTGCTCTGAATGCACGCATGGTTTCTTTGGCAATAGCTAAGACAGAGTACTAAATAGGGATAGACATAAAAGGATAGACATAAAAGTTCAGTTTTTAAGGTAGTTTTACATCACAAGTAAATTTGACCAATAAACGTTAAATTTTGACTTTTGACGAAGCAACGTGTCTGCTATTTTTTTCCATTGCATTAACAAAAAAGTTACTTAAATTTGGTACTTAAAATTAACTTAAGAATTTTTTTTAAGAACTTAAACACCATCGGCTTACTACTTTCTGACGACACCTACATAAGTAACTAAATTAAACCTTCCTTTTTTACAATACTGTAAAAAAGGAAGGCAATTAACAGCTTTGGTAGGTATCTCATTTTTATGGCTTACCTACCTTGGTTAAGAATTTTGAGAACCGTAGTACGCGGAATCCCGGTTTGTCTAGTTATTTTTCTTGAGCTTGTACTCGGGTCTCTTTGAATTTCTTCTAGAACTTCTTCCACTTGATCCGGATCCAGGGGTACAGCTCCGCGAGGTTGATTTCGCCCAGGGATGCGTCCAGCCAGCATGGTGTTGTATGTGTTAATAAAAACCCTGTGATCCGGGTAATGCTCCATTACATCTCCTCGTCTCACTAATGCCTCTCGATAAAGCCTCGCAGCTTCACTACCGTTGCCTTGGGCAACGCCATAAAAATAAAGCATCTCTGCATATTGGCTTAGTGAATAGCTCATGGTACTGCACAAAGAGAATCCGAATCACTGAGTAATAACAACAAGTAGTTCGTAAGGCAAATCAAGGTCCAAAATTCAAGCACAAGTCGTTTGTAAGACTAATCAGGGTCCGAAACACAACTAAAGTAAATCTTGAGGCAAATCAGAGTCCAGTAACACAGCGTAAGTAGTTCAAGGGAAAGAAAATAACGTCAACGAGAGCGAGCAGTCTTAACACGCGCGATGGCAAGAAACGACTAAAATAAAAATGTACCTTTGAACAGAATAGCACAAAGAGCGGGTCATGTAGCAGATAAAAACCGGTCCCATTGCTACCTGATGGCATGTGCGCGACTATTTCACAAACATCACAACTTGAAACATAAAATTTACTGAGACCGAAATTATTGTTAAATAACACGAGCTACCGTAATTTTACAGGATTTTAAGTTAAAATTGACTTTTAATCACATTTTTAACTTAAACTTACCATATGAGTGATAAAAAGTAGATAAAAGAATTTTTAACGCTTTAATTTTATTTCAACGATTTTTAGCCTATCCGCCTTCGAAGGCCGATTACAACAAAAAAAGGCCAACTAAGTACCATTTTTTTTAAATGATCTTAGGAGCTTAGGACCCCGCAAAGTTTTTAAACCTAAGCAGAAGCTATGGAAACTACTTTTTGTATTTTTAAATTGAAGTAGAATTTTTGATTAAATCCTAGTAAAAATCAGAGTTCGAACTTTCAAGTTTTTTTTTAGTGCCTTTTAGTAAGTTTAAAAAGATGCATTATTTTTATTATTAAGACAGCATTAACAACGACCACGGCACAAAAAAAAATCATTGCAAAATACATAATAGAAAAAAAGATATGAATTTTTGAATCCTCGCGGGTAGAGAATATTAAAAAAACACAAAAAAAAATCATAACTCGAAAACTACAAAAAATCGCGGAACATACATGGGGTACATACATTTATTGACGTCACTACTTAGACCACCCTGTATATAGGTAGAACCAAATAAGCTGGCACATTTCAGAGCGTTTATGCGCAACTCTTTGTACGTATTTTTATCAATGTAGCGGTAAAAGTTCAGCAAGTCTCCTTCGTTGAATTTGTTGTGTAAATCTTGGTCGTTTTGAATGTCGATAATTTCTAACTGCATTGACTCTGGCGCATTTTCAACTGAAATCGTGAAAGGATTGCTGAATATGTCCAACAGAGGTTTCACTTTTTTAAACTCCGAAAATCTTTCTTGAAAAGATTGAATCAAAATATCTAGCTTTTCTACATAACTGAAATTAATCGCAGTTTTGTTGAATTTTTCAGCCATTTTCTTATAATTCGGAAAATGATTGTAATTTCCAGAATTCAATTGCGATCTGAAAAGTGTCAGCTTGCATTGAAAGGATGATACGTGAGCGTAGAGCTGGGATATCAGTTGATTTTTGCCTTGAAGCCGTGTGTTCAAGACATTCAAATGATTTGTAATGTCAACTAAAAAAGCCAAATCACACAACCAATCAGGATTTTTAGGTTCCGGGACATCCTTTTGCTTTTCCGCCAGAAATATTCCAATTTCTTCTATTAAATTTAGAAATCGTTCCAGGGTCAATCCACGACTTAGCCACCTTACTTCTGTATAATACAGTAAATCTCCATATTCGCTTTCGATGTCATCAAGGAATTGTTTGAATTGCCTGTGATTGAGTCCTCGTGATTTTATGAAATTTACAGTCGAAACTACCACTTTCATGACATTTTGAAATTCAATTTTTTTAGAACAGAGGGCTTCTTGGTGTATAATGCAGTGAAACTGCATGAGATCTTCAGCGTTTATGTTTTTTTCTTGCATATGCTTTTTCAGCAAAGTAACTAGCCCAGAATTGACACCAATCATCGAAGGAGCACCGTCAGTGGCAACTCCCGATAATTTTGATAAGTCCAAATCAGTTTTTGAACACTCATCCAAAAGTACATTGAGTATATCAACTCCTCTGGTTTGACCTTTCAATGAACACATTCCTAACAACTCTTCTAAGACTTCAAAATCTTGAGTAACACCTCGTATGAATATGAGAAGTTGAGCTGTGGAAGTAATATCAGTGGATTCGTCGAGTGCTAATGAAAAAAATTCAATGATCTTAGTTTTTTCATTTAATTGTTCCGCAATATTACCTGACAAAGACATAATACGTCTTTGGATAGTCATACGATTCAGTTGAATTTTCTCAAACTTTTTTGCTGCTTCTGGACACATTTTCTTAGCGGCAATTTCTATGCATTCTTTTACAAAATCCCCATCATTGAAGGGGCGACTGCGCTTTGCTATCATTCGAGAAATTTCATAACTAACTTCTGTAGCTGTTTCTGAATCTTGGATGGGTTTTGTAAACATAGCTTGCTGACCAATAAGCTCCCGTTTTAAAGACAACATTTTTTGCTTTCTTAATTCGCCTGTAAACTTGGTAAAAGTAGGATGCTGCGTTTCATAGTGCCTTTTTACATTATATTCCTCTGCAATCGCAACAGAATTCTTGCAAATTAAACAAACGACTTTATTATGCGACCATACAAAAAAGTATTTCTCAGTCCAAATTTCTTGAAACTGCCGATTTTCATCTTTAACCTTACGTTTTTTACTAGGTCCTGGCTTGTCCATGTTGCGTTCTAATCCTGGCTAGGATTAACACAGCACCTAAAAACAATTACAGTACCTACTTAAATTACCCATCCTTTTTTATTTAGGTAGATTGATTTGAATAGGTAGGGAAACACTTATTAATAACAGAGTTTTACTTACGATTTCACAACACAATTATACACGGCACTTGACGGGAAATCTACGTTGAATGTGGATCAAAATATATGACACCGGCTAGTCGAGTTAAAATCTACACTAGAACTATTGACACTTCACTCAAATTAAAACCGAACTATCGGTCGCTGCGGTTAGCGTGGCTTTTATACCGCGCGTATAGAGTCGAAAACTGTCTGGAGAAATCTCGAAACCGACTCTGGAAGCTTCGTGTATCTACCTACGCGAGCAATCGGGAATTCGTGCACTTAAGAGCGCGCGCGCGAGATTCAAATTACTTTTCGAACATATTTTTTTTGGTTTTATTCTGGAATAGAATTCAATATTTTTCGAATGTACGAGAGTATTATTTTTGCTGTCGGCGGGCCACCAGTATTCGACCGGCGGGCCGCAAGCGGCCCGCGGGCCGCGGTCTGTGCATCCCTCAAGAGTATCAGTATCGGTGTTGTTTTTAATTGATAATACGTTTACAGCACACAGGAATTCTTCAATCAACCACTTCCGTGTTTTTGTTCCCGTTGTACAGTGAAGTGCCGGATGCAAAACTTCCATATAGCAACTCGGTGTCAGTTTCGACAGTAGCTGCTGAAGTACTGAAATTGAAATGAAAATTGCTCGTTCGATGGTTTTACTGACATTATATTGTTGTCAATATAATTAATTTCGTCGACGCGCAGTATGTAGTGACACGTCCAAGCTTGGTCACGTATCTGTAACTCCCTCCAAAATTAAAGATGTAAACGATAAGACGGTTTCATAGCACATTTATCGAAATGTGCATTCTTGCCATTCTTGTTATAAATATATTCAGTTAACGTTTCAGTAGATGGCATCATTATTTTTCCGGGAAATTTAT
>CAUZXH010000216.1:0-84527 GCA_963584085.1 Pyrausta aurata
ATTCCAAAAGGGATAATAATTTTATGGACTAGACACATTTTTTAGCAATACATTGCTTCTTCTTCTTTTCGAGTCAATGGCAATTAAACTTTCTGCGCCCAAAAAGTGGCAACATCAATGGCCTTCTGGTTGGCGTTGTAAAGGTCCTCTTGCAAATGGCAGGAGAGGTAGGGCACGACATTAAGTGTGGCATAGATTGTAAGGCGCCATACTCGCACGTGTCGTCCTCAGTGAAACCCCACCTTTTCCTCAGTTCATTGCACCTGCCTACACCTGAACGAAGTCTGTTCAACGCCTTCCAAATGGGCCAGGGGAGATTGTGGCCCGGCGGCAGCTTCTCAGCTATGAAGATGTATGGGTTGTTGGGGGCGAACTTATCTGACCACAGCTGTTCTTTGGCCTTAGGTGGATCGGTGTTACGCATAAAGGTGCGGCGACTCTTTAGACGTGGGGGTGGCGGTATATGTCCATACAACGGGTGCCTGCTATCTTCTTCTTGCTTGAGCCTTTCAATGGAGCATGCAACCTGGCGCCGAACACACGGGGGAGCTATTCCAGCTAGAGAGTAGAGGACGTTTAAAGGCGTAGGTTTTAGCGTTCCCGTAATCACCCTGCAGGTTTCATTGAGGGCGACATCCACATCCTTCGCGTGTGCTGAGCGCGCCCAAACAGGACAAGCGTATTCGCCGGCCGAGTAGCACAGCGCCAGGCCGCTAGTGCGGAGGACATCGGGAGCTGCACCCCAACGTGTAGTTGCCAGACGCCTGATGATGTTGTTCCGTGCGCTCACTTTATTCCTCACTTTTTGGCAGTTACCTTTGTAGGTCAAAGATCTATCTAATCTAATACAACCCCCAGGTATTTTGGGTTGTCATTATGAGCAATTTCTACCCCGCGCCAGGTAATGCGTAGGTGTCGTGCACTGTCTCGGTTTCGCAGGTGAAATGTGTGTTCAAGGGCTGCAGTAAGGTGCTTCTCGATTTCCGGAAACGATTTAGCTTGGCAGGTCAAAGCAAGGTCGTCGGCGTAAAGAAATCGCGAAGTGTTCGGGTATTTAGGTTGGTCATCTGTATATATTAAATATAGTGGGTGCCAGTACACTTCCTTGAGGCAAGCTATTTTTTTGGGTGCGCCATCTACTCTTTTCATGATTGAGGAGGACTTGGTAGCGACGATTTTGCAGTAATTCAGCTAGCAGTGTGACAAATTTGCGATCTTTTGTGTAGGCAGCTACTTTTGTTAAAAGGCGCCTTATATTCACGGTATCGTATGCTGCACTCAGATCCACAAATACGACGCCAGTCACCAGCCCTTGCTCGTATCCATCCTCAATATGTTCAGTCAAATTAAGTACTTGGCTGCAACATGACCTCCCCGAGCGAAAGCCAGCCAGGTCCGGTATTAGCTGTGGGTCAATAGATTTGGTCAGCCGGTTTAAGATCATTCGTTCCAGGAGTTTGTACGTGTGGCATAGCAAGGAAATAGGACGATCGTTTTTAGGTTCTTTTGCAGACTTTCCAGGTTTAAGGAGGGCTACAACTTTGGACTTCCTCCAAATTTTTGGGATTTTAGCTGTATCCATACACGTGTTGTATAGTTATAGGAGCCATGAGACCGCTACAGGGCCCAGATGTTTCAGTTGCTCAACTGTGATGTCGTCGATTCCAGCAGCTTTTCCATTTTTCAGAGCACCTACTGCTTTTTTGATGTCAGTGATAGTAAAAGCCTGGCTTATTGGACATTCATTGTTGGTCAACTCTGAGTTCTCGTTACGTAACCTGGATAGCCGATTAGGTGGTTTTCCGTTAAGGAGTAGTTGGTGGGCGACTTGGTTTGCTGTTACTGGGCCAGGTTGGGCGGCATCAGGAAGGTCGTTTGTGAGTTTTTTAAGCGTCAACCAAGCTTTTTTCGAATTATGCGTCAGATCTTCGTTTTCCACCAACGTAATCCACTTGTTTCGACGGCACTCAGCAAGCATTTCCATAAGCTCCTCGCCGGCTGCGATTGTCTCCTCTGAGAAAGCATCTTTTGTATAGAGGGCTTCGTACTGTATAAGCAATACATTGCTTACTTGCTTACTCCGTTGGCTCAGCGACCCGATGTGGATCTTGGCCTCTGATACGAGATGGCGCCAGCTCGCCCTGTCTTGAGCGATCTCCTCTCAATTTTCTGCATTCAGGCGCGTAGGTCCTGGGCCACTTCATCTCTCCACCGGTATCGCGGTCGACCAACCGCAATAAGCAATACATTGCTGGTTAGATTAATTTTGTTAGAAAATACCAATAAAAATATTTTTTATTATATTAAATTAAAACATTTCGAATTGATTGCTTCACATCCTGTATACCTTGTTTTATACGCTCATGATTTAATATACACCAAGTTGCACAACACTACGCCGGAAAAAATAGAGTTACATTTAAATATCGTTTTGGCACCCTGAAAACGCGCTTGTTTTGCAGGTCAACACGTGGCTGACGTGGCTGCAGCAGCAGGAGTCTGAAGACGAGGAGGCCGAGGACTAGACCGCCTCCCGACTCGTTTCGGCCGCACCGCTTTTATTTCGCGCTCATCTCATATAAATATAATTAAGCCAAATAGTTAAAAATACCTACCTTTGTTACCCTTTAACGCTAGACCCGCCGCGCCCGGCGAATCCAGTGTTAAATAGGTCAATTTTTAGGTTATACTACGTAAACGAATGTTAGTATCTCGAGATAATTTTTTGTAGGCCTTTTACTCGATTTTGATACTTTTTACAAATGTATACAATGTATAGTGTTCGTTTGGAAGTATGATTGCACCCCGATCTGCCCCCACCCCGCAGTGAGCGTTTTAGTTGAAATTGTAAAAATATATATATATATGTATGAAGAACTTAAATCAATTTTTATTAATAATATCATGATCATTTATTTTCAATGCTAAATGGACTTAGTGATAAACTGTAAGAATGCTTAAATTCCATTGTATTATCAAATTTTAGAATTTTGTAACTAGATAAACAAAAAAATTAATGAAAAAATATAACTGATGATCCCCTTGGGCATAAGAAACGTATGTTGAGTGAGTTGTTATAAAGTTGTGAAGTGATGCCAGGTTGAGAGCCACATTGGTCAATATGTATTGTATTCACGATGAGAAATAAACTTCAGTGTAATTTATTACTGAAATGGTTTTTATTATTTTAAGATTTTCCTACCATTAAGGCACCGAGACTTAGTGTAAAAATGCATGGATTTTTCAGGCAGTTTGATTTAACACAATATATTTGAACAAATAAACTCAATAAATACCTATAACTTTATTCCTTGCGTTTTTTGTCTAATTTCCGTTTATTTCGGATTTGCCCGTCCCTGCCCTGCCGCCACGGTAAGCATGGGCGTTTTCTTTTTTCTAGGCAAACTGTTATGTAACCGATATGTAGTTTTTATATCGATATCAATTTCCTTTTTCAGATATCGATATCAGATGAAACGGTTCGTTTCACTTATGGTTATTTCTAACTAATAAGTTATACAAAACTTTCAAAACGTAAACTACTACTACTAAACTACAAACGCACACTACGAATGATTGATGTGTAAATAAATAACTATTATTGTCACAATTACGACGATTTTCCTCCATGCTTTATCTAGGTTTAGGACTAGCAGAAAAATCAGAAATTGCGCATTGCATAATTTCAATGAAATTAATTATTAAATAATACTGCACTAATTTGCTAAAGATAGAAAAAAAAAAGATCTTAGCAACAAACAAATCAGCCGCACGTGTCACTCAAGGTCAAGGACACGCCAAAACTAAAAAATATTAACTTAATAAAACCAAATACACCAAGCAATAACAAACATCAGAGAAAACTCAACTTCACTGCAATGTTATTAAATACATTTTTGCAAATACACTTCTCGTGATCTAAATCCCGCCAAACTAAAAAGTCGTAATACGGCCGCATCTACCTATTTATAAATTGAACTTTATTGAGATGTAATAAGGAAGTTGAAAAACACCGACCGACCAGCGATACCGTTATCCTGAGCCGATATCATATTCGCTTCTTCTCTTGTCCTCTTATTTAATAATGGTTCAATTACAAAAATCATGTGTAAAACACACATGATTTTTGTAATTGAATACCTTAAGGATCCAAAATGGCTAAAGGAGTACTTTAATAACTGTGAAACATTACGATACGACCTATGGCCTGGAAATAGAGTAAAACAAAAACGCGCGAACGAAGTCGCGGGCAGCTGCTAGTTTATGTATATGAGAGGCACCCGTGTTCGGAATCCATTAGAATCAGTGAATAAAAAAGCCGTTTATGATCGTCGCTACATTGTATTTATTAAATTAAACTATGCTATTTATTAACCAAAATTAAACTATAATCAAGTTCTTCAATTCAAATGCACTTAGAGCTGTACTTTTTTACAAACCACTTTTTTTGTTACACCTAAAATCCACCTTGTTCCAAAATTAGAGGAGCTGCAAAGAAAAAAAATTGTCAATAATTCAATGATAAGATTTTAATATGAAGGCTGAAGGTGGGTAACTACAATCTCATTGACTACCTAAATATTACTTTTATTAATCCTCATGGAGATAAGTACAAACAATAACTAACCTTTATAGAAAACAACTGATTTAATAACTTGTTAATTTAGCGACCACGGCATCGATAGAAGCAAGGCTTGGGCTTAGGAGTCAGGGCAGCTTTTATTAGTTGGATCACATGAGTACTGTATCCCACTGGAGGGTAAATTGCAATTGTTGTTATAATAGTTTACTTTGGGTATTTTTTTTAAAGAGGAAGGTAATAAATAAGCTAATAAGTTATTAATTCACTTGATATATATGTCATTTTAGACCCAGACCTACAGATGGTAATTTATTTATTATTAGGTACACCAACAGATGAAAATCAATACGTGCACTTAATAAAATTTTTGCTCTTAAGACTAGATGGTTATCCAGAAATGGTATACACAGCGTGATTAATTCTAATGATAGATGAAATTACCTCAAATACAATTAAAGAAAATTAAGAACAGTAAACTTACAAAGAAAAAAGCATTTAATATAAAAGAGCAAAAAACATTTCTTTTAAAAAAATAAGGCAAACTTTTAGTGCTGTTTTTAGGGTTCCGTAGCTGACTGGCAAAAAACGGAACTCTTATAGTTTCGTCAAGTCTGTCTGTCTGTCCGTATGTCACAGCCACTTTATTCTGAAACTATAAGCATCACACTTGGTAGGTAGGTGTATCTTTTTTACCGCTTTCCGATTCAGATACTAAAAGTAAAAAAAATGATATTTAAAGGGCTCCCATACATGAAACTAAAACCTAATTTTTTTTTTGCCTAAACCTATACGTGTGGGGAGTCTATGGATAGGTCTTTCTAAATGACATTGAGGTTCCTAAAACCATTTTTCTGAAAGTCTAACATTTGAGATATAGACGCTTCCAAAGTGGTAAAATGTGCGTCCACCCCATCTAACTTTTGAACTAAGGAAGTGAAAATTTTGAAAAAAATACATGATGTAGATCTAAACAAAAACTTTCAACGAAAATTGGTTTGAATGAGATTGAACCAGTAGTTTTTTGAGATATTGCACCTTTTTATTAACCGCAAATATAAATTTGTCTTTCATACAAACTCTAAGAAAAACAAATTTACTTTTGCTGTCAAAAAAATATTGTGATATTTTCGTTAGGTGGAAGTAAGTGGACCCTGAATTCAGTTAAGGGTGGCACGGAACCCTCAGTGCGCGGGTCCGACTCGCACTTAGCCGGTTTTTTAACTGACTTCAAAACGGAGGAGGTGATCAATTCAACTGTTAATCTACATAATATGGTGTGGCTTGTAAGGACCACACCTTCAGGAGAAGGAGAAATAGATTCTCGTTGGTGACGAAAGGAAAATTGGAGTGCTTCCTTAGCGAGGGGGCGGTACAGGTGCGGCGGTCTACAGTAATATGTTCTACCAAACAACAAATTAAAACACACTAAGGTGGGCACTTACCAAAACTCCGGTGATGTGCGGTGAACTGATCAGGGTCGAATAATATCTGGTGCGGCAAATCAGTTGTACGTATTAAGGAGAAAATTTTTAAGCGTTTTTCTCAAAGGTGACAAGATGACAATTAAAAATTTGAAAAGACGAAGAATTTGTTTTAGTACTATTTTCGAATGTTTGAAATAGCGCCCTCTATATTTTTTAAGGGACACTAGCTGAATGATAAGGCAGTGCCCGTAGTGCGTGCCGTGGATGGCAGATGTCGCTAGTAAAACATACCACGATAAACCACGCACAACCATAACACTCCCGGCCTTGGAAGTTCCAAGAACTTACAAAGAGTAAAGGAGAAGAAAGGGGTAAGAAAAAATAGGAGAGAAAAAGAAAAGTAATTAAACCATTCAAATGGAATATAAACTTAAGGGGCGATGTAGCGCAAATTAAATATTGCTTGATATTATTCAAGACAAAAAAAAACAAAAATAATACTAAAAAGGTGTATTATTGAGTTGGTATGGGGTAAAGTTTAACGACAGGTCGTTTAAAGGTGCTTGTCGGTGTTTTTACTAATGCCACCCTAACCACACCATCAGTGCCAGGGTAAACCTCTATAATAATGCCCATTGGCCAGTGTAAAGGTGGGATATTGTCTTGATCCACCAAAACTACTGTTCCAACTTTGACAGGATTGTCAGGTGTACACCACTTTTGTCTGGTTTGCAGAGTATGCAAATATTCAATTCTCCATTTTTTCCAATATGACTGTACCAAAGCGTCAAGCATCTTTTTGCGATCAGTCAGAGATAAGCGATCAGAAAAGTCTGACATAGGTAGATATTGAAGTGGTGTAGACATTAAAAAATGAGCAGGTGTCAATGTTTCAGGATAGGGGTCGGATGACAGCAAACAAAGAGGTCGTGAATTTAATAGGCACTCAATTTGTGACAATACTGTCAAAAGCTCTTCATAAGTGAGAAGCTGTGAACCTATCACCCTGTATAGATGCCTTTTTATACTTTTTATATTTGATTCCCATATTCCACCGAAATGAGGGGAACGTGGTGGAATTGTCAACCACATAGTACGATGGCGAGCTAACTCATTGCCAATAGCAGTTTGGAAATTTTGGGAGATCAACAAATTATACATTTCATCTAGTTTTGCTTTCGCGCCTACAAAATTAGTACCGTTGTCCGAGTACATACATGACACCGGACCTCTACAAGAAATAAATCTTTTGAAGGCCGCGAGAAAAGCGTCGGTGGATAAGTCACTAACAAGCTGTATGTTAATGGCTTTAGTGTTCAAACAAATAAATAAACAAATAAAAGCTTTCTGAGCATGTTGTCCACGTCGACGTGCTAAAGTGATTTTGATTGGACCGGCGTAGTCGACCCCGGTGTGAACAAATGCTTTGGATTCACAAATACGATATGATGGTAAATCAGCCATCTTCGGCGTAGGGTGAGTAGGGGATAAACGAAAACAAACGTTGCACATGCGAACCCGTTTACGAATGATATTTCTGGCGGAAAGAATCCAGAAACGTTGTCGTATAATTGACATGAGTAAACCAGCACCTGTATGCAGGTTGGTTTTGTGAAAATCATCAATCAAAAGATCAATAGTGTGATCACGTTTAGGTAACAAGGCAGGGTGTTTACATTCAAAGGGCAAGTCAGATTTAGACAATCTGCCCTCAATACGAAGAATACCTTCTTCATCGATGAAGGGGCATAGGTGTTTGTATTGCTTCGAAGGCAATTCTTTCTTTTTTAAGCGATCAATTTCGGCTTGAAAATACACAGACTGAATAGAACGAATAATATATTTCTCTGCAATATTCAAATCACATGCTGTGATACAACCAGAGGTAGTCAATATTTTTGTGAAGCGAAGGACGTACACTACAACGCGAAGAAGTTTGTTCCATGAGGAACAACGTTTGGAGCAATCATACAGAATGGGTGAAATATTTTGAACCGTTGTAGTCAGAGTGTTACTCGTAGTTTTCAACTCGGGAAGTTGTTCACATTTGGAAGGAAGGAACTGCTGCATGGGCCATTCATTAATCGGCAAGCACATCCATGACGGACCATTCCACCAAAGCTTGTGATCAATCAATTGAGAGGGTAACAAACCTCTGGAAAGACAATCGCTAGGGTTGTCTGTTCCCACGACATGGAAAATGTTGCATGGGTCCAAATTTTCTTGAAATTGTGCAACACGATTACTCACAAATATTGACCATCTGTGTGGTGAAGAATGAATCCACGAAAGGGCTATGGTGGAGTCAGAAAACGTATAAATACCTGCAATAGGTACGCGATCCTTGTAATAGTCGACAACAGTCTTTACAAGTCGCGACATCAAAACAGCCGCACATAGCTCCAGGCGAGCAAGAGTGGTAATTTTAACCGGAGAAACTTTGGACTTGGAGCAAAGAAGTCTCACAGTGACATTTCCAAACGTGTCAGTTATGTGAAAATATATCACACATCCATAAGCTTTAAGACTTGCGTCACAAAAGGCAACCAAATTTACTGTGGAGGACTTGAAAACACCTATGTGACGTGGGATTTTTATTTTAGAAAGAAGAGGCAGCTCTTGTACAAGCGTTGAAAAACCCTTAATAATGACTTCAGAGGGCTCATCGTCCCAATCGACTTTACTAGTCCAAAGATCCTTTATAAGTAACTTGGCAAACACTATTATAGGTGACACAAAGCCAAGAACATCAAAGAGTCGTGCCACGAAGGACAGTATGGTGCGTTTTGTACATTTACCTTCTACAATAGAAGTAGTAAACAAAAATATGTCTTCATCAGAGCGCCACGAGAGACCTAAAATCTTGATATCAGCGCTCCCACTCTCAGAAAAGTTGATTGAAGCCCGATGAGAGGCAGGTATGCTATCAAGAACCTTAGGGGAGTTACTTGCCCATTTTACCATGTCAAAGCTACCAAGCTTGAACATGTCAATAATCTGCTGAGACAGCTTGATAGCGCTTTCGTCGTCAGGGACCGATGTTACTAGGTCATCCATATACATATTCGAGCAAGCTATTTTGGCAGCATCCGGGAAAAAGTGTTCTTCGTCACTGGCTAACTGGCGTACAGTACGCATTGCAACAAAGGGACTGGATTTCAGTCCGAAAGGAACACGAGTGAACTGAAAGGTGCGTATTTTTTCATTTTCGTTGAAACGAAATAAAATTTTCAAATATTTGCGGTGACATTCCGGTACACTAACTTGCAAATACATTTGTTTGATATCTGCAGTCAGAGCAACTGGATACAAACGAAAGTCCAATAAAAGGAGAAAAAGGTCTGCCTGCAGGTTAGGACCTGTGTGCAGAATGTCATTCAAAGACAAACCAGAGTGCGTTTTAGCACTGGCATCAAGGACGACCCTTAATTTGGTGGTTGCTCTATCTTGTTTGATAACAGCGTGGTGCGGTATGAAGTAACCTTCATCAACATTTTCTGAAGATTGAACTTCCGATAAATAGCCATTATCAATATAGTCAGCAATGACTTTGTTATAATCTTCACGAACTTGGGGGCTGTGATTAAGCTTACGTTCGAGAGCAAGAAATCGACGGTGCGCAACTGCACGAGAATTGCCCAAATCCTCAGGACTCTTACAGAAAGGAAGAGCCACTTCGTAACGACCGGAACTATCACGAGTTACTGAATTAGTAAACTGGTTTTCACAATCGGCTTCGTCAGGTGAAATAAAACGTTTTGTCGGAATTTCCTCTAATTCCCAAAATTTATGAAGACAAGACTCTAACCCACTCAATGTGACTGCGTGAAAGGCAGAGGATTGGTCAAAATCAACAATTGACGAAGGAACATCACCCATGAGAATATACCCAAAGGTAGTCAAAAAAGCTGGTGGGGCTGCAGTGCCAGAATTGTAACGATCACCTAAGTAGATGTATGGAAACAATTGAGCACCAATGACCATGTCAATGTTTCCAGGAATATTCCATGTCAGGTCCGCTAAAGGTACCTTCTGAAGGAAGTCAAAATCACGACTATTAATTTCTACGGAAGGTAATTTGTCTGTAATACAATCTACAACTAACGCTTGAATGTTGTATTTGTGCGCTGAAACACGAGACTCAATTGTCATACAAATATAACCCAGTATAGGACGTACCGACATACCGACTCCTTTGAGAGACGAATTATAAAGCGGTATTACAGGCAAATTCAATAAATCGCAGCACTGTTTGGTAATTAAATTATTTTGTGACCCATTGTCTAACAAAACACGAATTACCTTGCGGTCATTATTATTGTTAATTGCATAAACTTGCGCGGTCGACAAAAGTATCGTAGTACGGGAAGTATTACGTGAAATCATAGTAGCGGGCGAAACATTAGAGTCTCCGGCCACAGATGGGGCGGGGGCGGGGGCGGCCGCGGCAGGCGTGCGCGGGATCGACTCGTGAACGGGGTGCATTACAACCGGAGCGGGTGTAGTGGTCGATGGAAAAGCGACCTTGTTTTCATGAGAATAAGATTCTCTTTGGGGGAAATTGCGAGGTGTATTATTATTTGATACAGTATTTTTATTAAAATGTAATAGTGTATGGTGTTGTTTTTGGCAATGATTACACACGTGACGCGAATTACAATTTGTAAGTAAATGCGTGGAACTCAAGCAATTAACACAGGCGTTTTTTGATTTAATAAAATCATAGCGCGCTTGGGGCGAAGGGAGATTTTTAAACGTGGTGCAATTAAATATTGTGTGCTCATTATTATTGCACATTAAACAAGGTGATGCTGACTTATTAGCATTGTTTTGAGTAAGAAATGTGCGCGAATTGCGATTATCATATTTACGGGGATTATTATTTGACGTTGACTGTCTGTTCTGAGGTGACGAATAATTATTATTGGTGAGATCTAATATTTTTACTTGATCTTGAATAAACGAAATAAATTCCTTGCAAGAAGGGACAACATTAAAGGTGTTACGTACAGACAATTCAAAGGATTGTGCACTTTGTACATCTACCCGTTTAAGAGCGAAATACAAAAATATGAAATCAGCGAGATCTGGGATATTAAGTTGCTTTAGAGCAGCAATTGAGGCAGAAAATCTTTCAATAAATGTGCCTAGTGACGCTGAGGAGTGATCGCATTTCTTGGAATCAAAGATATTATTTAAATAAAACGTACCAAGTGCACGCTTGTCTTGGTATTTTTTGACTAAACTATCCCAAATAATTTTATAAGTCTCGCCTGTTGGAATTATTCCCGCTACAACTTTTAAGGCATCATGAGACAATTTCCCAATCAAATATTGAATTCTCTGCGAATCAGACAGTTGTGGATTAAGGTGAATATTAGTTTTGAAAGACTCGTAAAAAGTAGGCCAGTTATCAGTCTTACCATCGAAACTTGGGATTTCAATTGGTGGCAATTTTACAATATGCTGAGGTGTTTTATACGCTGATGCTGACGGTGAGATGGCAGCTTTATCAATTTTATTTCTAATGCGTTTAATCCTGCTATACATTTCATCAAAATCCGTCAAGCATTGAAAATCAGGGACATAATTTTCTACGTGCGCTAAATTCATCTGGTTTATTTGATCAACCAGAGCTGAAAATTCCTCCCGCATTTCACTGATAGTTTCTGAATCAGCCATGAAACTTTCGGTGGAACGAAGCTCAACGTCTGCTGAAACATTTACCTTTTTAGACTGGTCGTTTAACTTACTAAGTCTTTGGAAAATAGCTTCCCTTTTAGACAGAAGTAGGGTCAATTTATTAGTATCCATATTTATCTTTCAAAATGAAAAAAGCGGGGCGAATAAATATGGTGGGGAAGGGAAACGAAAAATATATAAAAAATTACACGGGTGAAAAATACTGATAAGAATCCGGCTCGAAGGACCAAAAGGAAATGGTGTGGCTTGTAAGGACCACACCTTCAGGAGAAGGAGAAATAGATTCTCGTTGGTGACGAAAGGAAAATTGGAGTGCTTCCTTAGCGAGGGGGCGGTACAGGTGCGGCGGTCTACAGTAATATGTTCTACCAAACAACAAATTAAAACACACTAAGGTGGGCACTTACCAAAACTCCGGTGATGTGCGGTGAACTGATCAGGGTCGAATAATATCTGGTGCGGCAAATCAGTTGTACGTATTAAGGAGAAAATTTTTAAGCGTTTTTCTCAAAGGTGACAAGATGACAATTAAAAATTTGAAAAGACGAAGAATTTGTTTTAGTACTATTTTCGAATGTTTGAAATAGCGCCCTCTATATTTTTTAAGGGACACTAGCTGAATGATAAGGCAGTGCCCGTAGTGCGTGCCGTGGATGGCAGATGTCGCTAGTAAAACATACCACGATAAACCACGCACAACCATAATATAACAATTTTTATATTGATTATATGCTACCTCATAGCTCAGTCACTTGTGGACCTTCTAATTGGTCCCATTTTTGCTAAGTCGGGATATGATGACAGGATCTTACTTAGGGGCCGTCCATTAATCATGTGATGATTTTTTGGCATTTTTTAACCCTCCCCCACCCTTGGTGATACATTGTGAGTTAATTCAAACCCCTCCCAATATGGGCGTCTCCCTCGCTCTTACTTTTGAACTAAGCAAGTGAAAATTAAATAAAATGAAGATCTTAACAAATACTTTCAACATAAATTAGCGTAGTATCAGTTTTTTTATTAACAAGATCAAACCGGTAGTTTTTAAGATATAGCACACCACAGCAAATATAACTTTGTCCTTCATACAAATACTATAAAAACAAAACTATTTTTGCTATCAACAAATATTTGTAAAATACTGTTTATGTATGTTATAGACTACAATAATAACGTTTAGTGGTAGACAGAAACGTTGCAGATTGTTTTTGACTATCGCGTCGTATCGAGTATCGTGCTTTTGCCGCAAAATTTAATTATACATGTGATATATTACTACACCCCCCTCCCCCCTTGTGATATTTCGTGATTTTTATGGACCCTTCCCCCCCCCTCTCCTTTCAAGGCTCACGTGATTAATGGATTGCCCCATAGTGCAATTGAGGGAAACCCATAAAATTTTAAGGCACATAATATAGTTTTTGTAATAGTATTTTAATGTTTAATGCTGGCTAATAATGATAATAATTTTAATGTTGACATGTCTTTACATCTGATAGTCACTATTTTATTGAGCTAAGCTGATGTCGGAACTCCTTGATGCTAAGGAGTTCGGTGAATATAATGCCAGAACTTATGTTAGGTACTTTGTAGCAGAGTCGAAACATACAACCCCATCCTATAAAGGAAATTGTCCAAATCGGTCTCACTCAAATTATTCAAGCCAATATTTATTTACTATTTTTATAATTAATAATTGATTGTTACGCAAAAACTTTTTGGGATTTTCATTTTAATAGATTATTCAAATGACTAAATCATAATTTAACTACGAAAATAGCTTTTATTACGTAAGGAATAGAGGAGGTTTCAAGGTATACTTAAATACTTTTTGGAGTAGGTGCCATCGCATTGGCCATCTCAAACATCATCAATCCCATCAGGCCCTGATGGATGATGTTGTCCAAATAGAAATCCTCCGCCCCTAAAGATACACTCTGACCAATACGCGAAAACTACTCATGGATTAAAATTCAATTTTCGCGATACTTTACTGTAAAAATAAAATAAAATGGAGTCATTTTTTCTAAGGAGTTGATGTCTTATTATTACTGCATTTTGTTTTTGAAGTTTTGAAAAGGATCTTCACCTATAAATTCATGCCCAGAATAGCGACATCAGCGGTAAAATAATAATTATTTACATGATCCAGACATATTTTGTAGTTTAGAGGTTATAAAACATTCGAAAATACTTACCAATTCTAATAGCAGCGCATAGAATACAGAAGGTTATAACGCTGTTGATGGTATTCTCCCTAGCTTGGCGCTTTTCTTCCATGGGATCTACCCTTTCACCGTACGGTAACCGAAACATGGTTTTTATTAATGAAATAACTTGCAAGCAAGGTTCTTAATCGCGAATGCGAAATGCGAAGAGACAGACATACTTTTACTAATCTGTGATGCGAAGCACGTAGTGGTTTTATAGACTTGACAGCCGCGTTCACCCGTATGAGACAGATATAAAGTACTTACGTATTTTGGGGTGGCCATGTTCATAAAAATTTACTCCCCACCCATATAAATACACTAGTAACCTTAATTACAATAAATACTTAATTTTACAGTCAAAATCTTTATTTATTTGTACAAAAAAATATTAACATAGGGATAAAACAAAAATTGTGTACAAAAAAAATGTTTAAGAAGGAAATAGGATTTTTAACGTCATAGAACAGAATAAGTCCGCCAATTATACAACTTACAGAGCAATAAAGTTTAAATAAAATAGTCAACAAATAACTTTTATGGGCCGTTAAATGATGTAAGTTTATTAAATAATAACATAAATACGCAACATAAAGGACACGTTCGTAAATTGCCCCAGAGTCGTTTAATGTTTGATTAAAGAAAAGCATTAAGAGACTTGACTATATCATTTTGCAAAAAATATATTGAATTTTTAATACAATATTGTTAATTTACTTTGCTTTTATCTAGCGGCATATAAATCTACAAAAAAAAATAGGACAACTATTGAATACAATTTCCTGTCCCCAACAATTGTTGTTTGGCAGAAAATAGCGGTTTCGAGCACTTATAAGCAAACTGACGACCGCTTAACGAAATGACATATTGTGTCATACTGTGTCATGTGGCAGTTAGTTAAATAAGTAAGCGCTCGCAATCGCTATTTTAAGAAGGAAGATGACGTTTGCCTCCCATGGGTACTAACCTTTAAACCTACCAACCTCTTCCTAAAACTTGAAAAAAAACTGTGACAAGGAACTTCTTTTCGTTGGCTATTGTTTGCGTCATCGTAATTTTCACGCGTCACGCACCCTAGCGGGGCAGTTTTCTATGTTTGAGTTTTGGTGGCCTAGATTGCGGGTTTTCGACACAGATGGCGCTATGATCTAGAAAGACCTGTGCAAGAGATTGAACCCACACAATTTATTTCGTATTATGTGAAAACCCCGCTATTTACGGCTTATATTACTTTATATTATTTTAAAAGGCGAAGAAACGAACCCATAAAATTAGTTTTGGTCGTGACGCATGGATTTTTACTTTTGGGGCAAGCAATGTATGGCGCGCCGACCGCCTCCTTTGTTGCGTACATTCAAATATTTGCCAAATAAGTTATCCGTTGCTTTTTCTGAAAGCATTCGGTTTTAAAATGGATAGAACACATGCGAGTGTGCTTGGTAGACTGCCAGTTTTGCCGTCCAGTCGCTGCAATCCAAACCTTTAGTACCGTCTCGTCTTTTGGAAATCTATATAAATGAACACAAATCATAATTAGTTCAAATAATAATGATCACTACAACGCATGAAATGTTCCTCCAGCAATTAAAATACATATACGATTTTAAAAATTAGTCGATTGTAAATTACCCTTAAATCGAGAACTTTTACTCTTTGTATTGTGGTATCCCTAAAGGTAACGATAACCCAGCAAAATTTAAAATACTAACAAAATGGCTACCGTAAAAGCCATAACCCACAGAGTTGAGCCATAGACGACCTTTTATATTTGGTCAGGTAATAATACAAAAATATTTTACAATTCGATTGATAATTCACTACTTTTTTCCACTATTATGTATGTTCTTTTATAGGATTTAAGATTAGTGCACTTCGATGCAGGTAAAACATATAGGAACAATATAAATGAGGCTTACTTACGTGTGAAATGTTATGTTTTTATATTTACGCTCAGTACGGCTTTTACATCCAAGCACACAAGAATTTACCATGTTGAGTAAGTAAAACAATCACTCCGTAATCCACAAAACACTTCACTTGCACAAAATTTATTTTAAATTTGCAATTTTATTGTATTTTTCGCATAGACGTCAAATGTCTGCCATTATTTTTAAATAGTGGCAGGCAGAAATTACCTATGAACGGTGATAAGGACAAAAAACAATATCTGCGTCTCTCTCACTCTTAAGTACTTTTGTATACAGCCATCACTTTCTAACTTGTCAATTTTAAATATGTGTCAAATCTACAGGATACATAATCTAAGGTTCTATCCTCATTGATGCGAAGCAAAATGACCACAGATTAATAAGAGTTTAAAATGACTTGCCTTGCTTGCTTGACCAGTGACTCAGTGAGTGACACTGACTGACCCTTAGACGAAGGATACATAATCTAAGCAGTGACCACAGAAAACACAGACAGACCTAAGCCTTAGATTATGTATCCTGTAGATTTGACACATATTTATAATTGACAAGTTAGAAAGTGATGGCTGTATACAAAAGTACTTAAGAGTGAGAGAGACGCACATATTGTTTTTTGTCCCTATCACCGTTCATAGGTAATTTCGGCCTGCCACAATCGAAATAAGGGCACACACTTGACGTATATGCAAAATAAATAAATAAAATTGCAAAATAAAAATACATTTTGTGCAAGTGAAGTGTTTTGTGGATTACGGAGTGATTGTTTTACTTACTCAACATGGTAAATTGTTGTGTGCTTGGATGTAAAAGCCGTACTGAGTGTAAATATGAAAACATAATATTTCACACGTAAGTAAGCCTCATTTATATTGTTCCTATATGTTTTATCTGCATCGAAGTGCACTAATCTTAAATCCTATAAAAGAACATACATAATAGTGGAAAAAAGTAGTGAATTATCAATCGAATTGTAAAATATTTTTGTATTATTACCTGACCAAATATAAAAGGTCGTCTATGGCTCAACTCTGTGGGTTATGGCTATTACGGTAGCCATTTTGTTAGTATTTTAAATTTTGCTGGATTATCGTTACCTTTAGGGATACCACAATACAAAGGGTAAAAGTTCTCGATTTTAGGGTAATTTACATTCGACTAATTTTAAAAATCGTATATGTATTTTAATTGCTGGATGAACATTTCATGCGTTGTAGTGATCAATATTATTTGAACTTATTATGATTTGTGTTCATTTATATAGATTTCCAAAAGACGAGACGGTACTAAAGATTTGGATTGCAGCGACTGGACGGCAAAAATGGCAGTCTACCAAGCACACTCGCATGTGTTCTATCCATTTTAAAACCGAATGCTTTCAGAAAAAGCAACGGATAACTTATTTGGCAAATATTTGAATGTACGCAACATAAATAATAAACTTACATCATTTAACGGCCCATAAAAGTTATTTGTTGATTATTTTATTTAAACTTTATTGCTCTGTAAGTTGTATAATTGGCGGACTTATTCTGTTCTATGACGTAAAAATCCTATTTCCTTCTTAAACATTTTTTCTGTACACAATTTTTGTTTTATCCCTATGTTAATATTTTTTGTACCAATAAATAAAGATTTTGACTGTAAAATTAAGTAGTTATTGTAATTAAGGTTACTAGTGTATTTATATGGGTGGGGAGTAAATTTTTATGAACATGGCCACCCCAAAATACGTAAGTACTTTAAATCTGTCTCATACGGGTGAACGCGGCTGTCAAGTCTATAATATACTTCGTCTAGGACCTAAGAGACAGACAGACAACATCATGTGACAGATACGCAGATACTGAGGCTGAAAAGCGTTTGGAGCGTTTAGGACCCTTATAAAGATTGGGGAAGAAACCTGTGGTGTCGCTAGCGTCGTTTTTCTACGGATGATGTCTTTAAGTTAATGAGGTGTGCAGTGGTAGAATAGAATATGGAGTAAATACTTCGTAATAACAATAGGTACTTTATTTTCTACAAATAAGTAAATCCAAACAATAATATTTACATGATAGCAGAAGACAGAATCAACAACACAAGTAGTCATAGCAACCAAGCTCTTACTTCTTTTTGTCTCACGTTGTCGCTGCCAGTAACATCAACATCTTCTCTCAACGTGTAGACCTATAAGCTCACATAATTTTCTAAGCCTAGGTCTAGCTAACGGTTTTGTAAAGATATCCGCTAACTGGAGGTCACTGGTAACCTTTCTGACCTTTAGTTGTCCACTTGTTACCAACTCGCGCACAAAGAAGTGTCGAATCCTTATGTGCTTTGTTCTTCTATGGAACTCTGGATTTTCAGCCAAACGAATAGCCGCTTCGTTATCCAATAACAAAGTTGGTAGGCTCTTAATCTCAACCATATCATTCATGAGACGCGTCAGCCAGATGCACTCTCTAGCTCCTTCGCTAGCTGCTACAACTTCAGCTTCCGTGGTAGAAATCGCTACACTTTGCTGTCTTTGGCTCATCCAAGAAATAGCTCCACCTGCGTACATACATAACACTCCAGAAGTAGATCTTCCAGTGCCAATATCCCCACCGTGATCAGCATCACTGTAGCATTCTAATAAGCCCTTCTTGTAATTCTTCTTAAATAAAATGCCAAAATCAGGACAATACTGTAAGTATCTTAGAATCCGTTTTAATTTGATGTAATCATTATTATCAGTTGGGTTTTCCAAACTCCTTGATACAACACTAACACTGTAGGCTATATCTGGCCTTGTTCCTACCATCAAATATGCCAGTGCTCCAACAATCTGTCTGTAATTGTTAATAGTATTATCCACATGTGTTTCTTTACTATCTACACACACATTATCCTTTATGATTGGTGTTGTAACTGGTCTGTAATGCTGCATACCAAATCTCTGGATCATTTTATTGGTATAGGACGTCTGGCAAATCTTTATTCCGTCTTCTCTGGTTTCTATCTCTATACCCAGAAAGTAGGATGCTGGTTTTGTGGTAATTTTGAAATGACGTTTCATCTTCTCAAGAAACTCATCAATCAACCCTTGATTTGACCCTGCGATCAGGCCATCATCAACATACAGAGCCACAAACAGCTTACCAGCTTGATCTTTCCTTATAAATAAGCAAGGATCAGCATCGCTTACTTTGAAACCAGTTTCCTTAAAGAAATCTAGTATACGTCGATTCCAACATCTTGGAGCTTGCTTCAAACCATACAAACTTTTCTTTAATAGACAGACTCGCCCAGATCCATCATCATAACCTTCAGGTTGTCTCATGAAAATTTCTTCATCTAAAGATCCATAGAGAAACGCGGTAGAAACATCGAACTGCATCAAACACATATCCTCGCTTGCAGCTATACTGAAAACAGCTCTAACGGTTGCCATCTTAGCTACTGGACTAAATGTTTGATCGAAATCCAACCCTTTTTTCTGTTGAAAGCCTTTGATGACTAATCTGGCTTTATATTTGTCAACCGAACCATCAGCATTCAGCTTCACCTTATATACCCATTTACATGGTAATGCCTTCCTATTCTTCGGAAGTTTGTCCAGAACCCACGTTTTGTTTTCCTTTAGAGAGTTTATTTCACTTTCCATGGCTTTCTTCCATAATTCGCTCTCAGAACTTAACAGAGCTTCTTTATACGTACATGGTTCCGTATACGAATTTAACTCTGTATTAAGTACGTAATCTTTGAATTTTATCGGCGGACGAAGTAATGATCTATCTCTTAAAACTCTTGCACCTTCCTCGTGCATTACAGATTCTGCTATCAGAGATTCTTCATGATCTACACCTTCATTAGCTTCTTCATAAACCAGGGATTCTTCATGAAGTACAGCTTCTTCATCCAAACTAGCTTCACATGATGGCTTTTCAGGCTTTGATACCTTTCCTTCAACTATATCCAACAATTCAGTTCCTCTCAGAATTGTCAACATCCGGAACTTCCAATGAAGCCAGTTGTCTTCTTCGAGTTTCGTAATCTGAACTTTGGACAACTCCATTTCTCAAGCGAATGCAGGCCCAAAACCTCTTTAGGTTAATGAGGTGTGCAGTGGTAGAATATATGGAGTAAATACTTCGTAATAACAATAGGTACTTTATTTTCTACAAATAAATAAATCCAAACAATAATATTTACATGACAGCAGAAGACAGAATCAACAACACAAGTAGTCATAGCCCCAAGATGATGTAATTGTCATAGCAACCAAGCTCTTACTTCTTTTTGTCTCACGTTGTCGCTGCCAGTAACATCAACATGATGAACAGGCAAAGGTATAAATAAAACCATCATCATCACACATTAATTAAGTTATAATATTTTATTTCTCATCCGGCTGCGATTTTAAATGACACCCTAATTATCACACCTATTACTGGTAGCTGAATCAACAGGTGACCAAAAGGCTGGCAGCTACCTCGGACAGCGGATTAGTTTAGCTATCCAGAGGGGTAACTCTGCCAGCATTTTGGGCACCATTCCATAAAGCAGCGCTGGGGGTGATGTTTTTTATATTTTATAAATTTATTTTCTTCTTTTTTTTCTGTTATTCTGTATATATATATTATTTAGCTATGTAGTTTATGTGTAAATAAAGTTTATATGTTTAATGGGTGGGATGAATTAATTTTAAAGATTTTTTGCAAATTTAATTATTAATTAAATTAATTAATTAATTAAATTGTACACTTACGGGCAATAAACGAATTGGAATTTGAATTTGTTTTTTTTAATAACGCAACAGAATAACGTTATGTTATTATTAAGAACACAACCTTAAGGTTGTGTTCTTTGACTTAATCTTCCTTCCTTTCATTCCATCCTTGCCACGAAAACTACCACAGATTATGTGAAATCTCAGATTCAATAGGGCCTTGACATGTCATATAAGGTGACAGCTAAAAGTGGAAGTAAGAACGTCCCAGGCGAGGGCCTGCCTGTTACAGTGCGACTAGGAACTTCTGGCCAACGGATGACATTGACAGGGGGGCGCTAGCATTCAAAAATGTAGCCAGAGCAAGAAAATCTACCTTGATTCAGGGAGTTTAGGAAGCTGTTTAACGAATACTAGCTTTTGCCCGCGACTTCGTCCGCGTGGAATAGTGACTTCTTTCTCCCGTTTTTTACACATTTACCACTATATCTTTGCTCCTATTGGTCGTAGCGTGATGTTATATAGCTTAAAGCCTTCCTCGATAACTGGACTATCCAACACAAAAAGAATTATTCATTTCGAACCAGTAGTTTCGGAGATTAGCGCGTTCAAACAAACAAACAAACAAACTCTTCAGCTTTATAATAGTAAGTATAGATTTTAACCCAAACATGGCAGTCAAAGAAAAGATTTCTTGGATGGAAATGTCGTTGAAGGCATTTTCTACCATAAGAGGCATATAAATATATAATGTATGTTCCACCGATTTTAGAGGCAAAACAATTGTATTATCAATAAAAACCATTGAAAATTCATTTTTTTTAAGGAGTTTAGCTCTACGGTATTAAAAAACAATAATATTAATACTTTACACAGAACACGAACAAAAATAAAAGGGAAAATTAGAAAATCTCTTGTTAAATTGGGGAGACTTCCTTCACTCGATTTTTGAATTTGACAGCGTTAGTTCCGACTGTCACAGACAGTTGGCCAGAAGATCCATGTCGCACTGTACACATTTACCCAATGTTTTTTTTTGGGTATTATTAGAGTTGTAAGTCCAAGGTAGCCTACCGAAGTATGCAGTAGCCTATCGGTAGACTACGGTAGACTTCGGCAGAAATTACCTATGCCTATGAACGGTGATAAGGACAAATAACAATATATGCGTCTCTCTCACTCTTATGTACTTTTGTATACAGCCATCACTTTCTAACTTGTCAATTATAAATATGTGTCAAATCTACAGGATACATAATCTAAGCACATACTCTTACTAATCTGTGCTCGACTACTCTGTGCAACTTCCGACAGGATCATACAGTGCGGTGCGAGCTAAGGGTGCGAGCCTTAGATACATAATCTAAGGTGCGAGCGACACGGATCCACAGATTAGTAAAAGTATCACGGATCTTCTGGCCAACGGTGACAGTCGGAAGTATCTGTCATTTTGTACGCAACCGCATTTGCTTTACAAATGCGGTTGCGTACAAAATGACAGATACACCATAAGTGTTGCAAGGAGAAAATAATCTTAGACAGATTGTGCATGGTTTTGGCAGATTGATTTGTTGTTTTGACAGAAGAAAATGAAAAATAATGTTGCCATGCCATTGCCAGAGCTAATTTTATTTGTTGTCGATTGTTGCTCGCTCGGTGTTAATTTTTGATTTCGCTGATCAATTATGATCTAAATATATCTTAAACCTTTCCTAAAACTAGTGCTCGACAGGCTAGTCACAATATAAGTAAAGTATTAGTGACTTACTAAATTCATTGAATGAAACACTAAAAATAAATGGTGAGGTTGCGCAACATGGCGAATTGAACTCAGCTGCAGTGAAAGAAAATTTCAATGATTTTTGTGATTGTGACACGCTCTAGTTAACTGAAGATTTTAGATTGCTCAATGACTTTACAGTTAGTTATTCTTTGTTTAACTTGAGCAGTGCGGTAGAACAATTATTGATCAATGTTGACTTGTAAACCCGCTTAAGAGTCTAACGACTGATCACTGGACCTGCAACCGTAGGGAGTTTGTTTTTGTTCGTGAACCAGCTAAAGAAATTTATCAAGCTGGAGCGGCTACCGGAGTACCTGCGCGACACCGTCGACTGGTTCATGGGGTGAGTTGTATGGCAATGTATCTTCTGAACACATTTCAGATACCCTATTCTTCCATGTCAATCTTTTCAATCACTTTTTATTTTTATTTTACCCTGGTAAAACGCTAGAAAAGTGAATTCAGTTTTCCTTGTACCTATACTCCTATGGGATTTTTTTTCCAAATTTTATTGGGATTTTAGAGATTTTCAAAAATTAATTCTGAAAAAACTAGCCCGATCCTGGAGTTGAAACTTTGTGAATATATCTAAAAAAATCCTGCCTTTCCAATGATAACAGCTTTGCATCAATAATCGTGGACACACAATGGAAATGTGAGCCCGTTAATAAACAAAGATTCCATATTTATTAGGTTTGAAACATTTTCGTGAAAATTTTTCTAAGTCCAAAACGCCTAAAAAGGTTTAAAAACTAAAAATTATAAGAACAAAAAGTGCTTATATTAAGCCCTTGTATACGTTAATAAACAAAGATTCCATATTTATTAGGTTTGAAACATTTAAGTCCAAAACGCCTTGATAATTCGGTCGCATTTTTTCGCTTAACTATGAGTCGGATAAAAAAAAATATTAGAATAAAAAGTGTTTATTTGAAGCTCTTTTATACGATAAAATACATTGTTACAAATTTTATTAGATTCCATAATTTTTGGTGAAAAATTTCTAAGTCCCAAACGCCTTGCACACCCTTTGCTACACTCCAACCGATAAATTTTGGTAAACGATAATTGATAATGATAATTTTTAGCTATTTTCATTTCAAAAGACAATAAACAAATAAAATGAAATCAGGATAAACTTAAGTACGTTGTCGGCTGATTTTGGCCACCGCAATTTCTTAGGAGAAAGGTCTTGGGCTAAATAGTTGTCCTGCAAAATACCATACAAACAATTATAATACCCAAAATCGAATTGCTTAGGTTAGAACAGATGCTACCTTTCCTAAACTGTCAAACTTGTATAACAAACGACAGCCATAATGCATCCATGTATGCACTAGGCGTGTGTAATATCGGATTTTTTCAATATTGTATCGAAACTATATATCGATATTCAATATCAGATATTGAAACTATATATTGGCGTATCGATGCATATTTTGTATCATTGAATCTAAAACGATATTTTCTGAAACAGTATACCGTGATATTGTATCATAACATGATATCATTGTAATGTTTTTCTTCTTAAATCTGTTTGGATTATGAACTTTAACTGTATCGAAAATGCTTTAACTAACAGTCTTATAAATTAAAGTAGTTTACTTAGTTGGTAATTTGTTGATAATCATAGCCGGCCGGAGCTATGATTTCAAGGACAAAGGTCAGAGAAAGTAACATAAAATATGCATACATTCACAAGAAAGTATTCAAACAACCATTATTGCCGTACGCCTAAAGCTTAGAATCCTACGAGTATCGTATCACGTTTTGAAAATACATAGTTTTGATGCGGGGCAATATTGGATATCACGATATTGATCCAATATATGTTTCAATATCTATATACGATTTGAATCGGCCATGCCTGCCTAGTATGCACTATAGACAAATTATCTTACAACCTGGCGATTTTGATACTTTAAAAGACTGTACCATGCATGTGGAGATTAATGATCTAGGTAGACGCAGTAAAACGCGCGACAAACGGGTTTATCAATGTGCCATGCAGGGGGTGCTGATATTAACTGTACTTCTCCTCTATGTTTTAATAAAGCTCAGTTGATAAAATTTACATACATTATACTTACTTTGACCACGACTATTATAATTAAATGAGGGATCCAAAATTAAACTCAATTATTATTAAATTTCATACTTTATTGATAACAACAAACAAACAAAAGTATAAGGTCAGCGTCGCAAAGGGTGCGCAAACTAAAAATTTGCAAAAAAATAATCGCCTAATCACACCTTCGCGACCCGGGGGGAAGTGGGAGTTGAAGGGGGGGAGTCCTAATGGGATGACCTTCACTTTGAAAGACATCCCCCTTCCCCCCTACATTAAAGGAGGAATCTTAATGGGATGGATGACCTTGACCTTGGATGACCCCCCCCCCCCCCCGACACTCCACGTACTGACCCCCCAATCTTTTATATATTCTTCCGAATTTGCAATAAAATTTTACTTACAGAGCATCTGGCTTCCATCGCTCGGTTGACTCGGCCCCGACCACTCAACCCCATTACGACTGGTAGGGCTGAGCAGCGATGCTAATATTAAATAAAAATAGTACTACTATTCAAAAATATGACACATTTTACTAATTTAATTTAAAATCATGACATACTCAACATGTGCTGTACACTGAATTGGTTCCAAACTCAATCAAGAGTCAGAGTCCGCGATCCGCATATTAGAGAAAGAGTACTATCCTATCACAAATATAGATGGGCGCCTACCCGGATATAAACCCAGCCACTGGATAAATATCCAATCCACGCTATTTTAACCCACCCGATTCCAATTGATACCGGGTATAAATTAAAGCCTGTTTTTAAAAATTAAATGAAATATTTTTATTGAAGTTTGTCACTTTTATGTTGCGATTCAATTTCTTTTCAAGTAGTTTATAATACTGAACTATAAAAATAGCATATTTTTATTTAAATCCAATAAAAACTGTCATTTAGTTTCAAATACAGTGATACAGTGCGTACCTGCATTTTGGCAATCCCAAAGGGGAAGAGGGAGACTGTGTAAGGTTAAACAGTTTTGCAGGAAAAAAAATTCAGTGCAGAACATTGTGTATTTGTAGATTTATGAATTCAGTACGAACATTTTTATTAAAAATATAAGTACATTATAATGTGGTTGAAATTTAAGAAAGCTTATCGGCAACATTTACTGCAATAATGCAGCCTAACGTATCGATGTGTAAACCATAAAGCGTATTACGAAAGGTCACGTCAACGAGTTATTCTAAAAATACCACGAGAGTATTTAACATTTTAAAAAGAAAATGAAGTGCTTGGTAAATTCATTACTTGTCAGCTCTACAATCACACAAGCGATAAGTATGCAAACAATAACAATACCTATCCAACCCCTTCCTTTATTTTTTTATTTATCTTCCTGGGATTGCCACGTGCACAGTTCTATCGCCGTTTGCTATAAATTGCCAGTTTTGAATGTAATGTCGCTGCGCGTAGTCTTTGTTATAACTAATTTCACAACCCCTCGACCGACAATAGATTTGAGATAGTACTGTCAAACATTGAGTTATAAATCTTACAAAAATGCATAGAGTGCATTTATTGTTATGTAATACTTATAATACAAGAAAGCTTTTGCAATTATGGAATAAAACGTCAGTGTTAAAAATGCTCAAAATATATTAAACTCAAATACTGATGCAAAACAAAAAAAAATACGACGAGATGCAGATTTATCTTGAGTGCTGTCATGTGAAATATTGCAAAGTTGAGATTACTCATTTTGTCTCTGTGCTTTTGTAAGTATACTCATTTAAAAAATATGGTTGTTCATACTTCTCAACATTATCAGATTATGTTGAAACGAATAATACAATTTATGATTTTAAGTGAATGATGACTGACTGTATAGCACAAACGATATTTCTAATCATATTGTAGGTCTAAGTATTCACACACAGCCAACTGATACTCAAAACAATGAGTATTCAACGTAAATTTAATAAATACCCAGCATTCTTAATAAACACCCAGGTAAATTAGGTATAAATCAATTTCTACCTACCGGGTGGGAATAAATTGGATAAATACCCACCGGATTTTTACCCACCCGCCCATCTATAATCACAAACAATATTCTGTTCTTAAAGTAAAAAAATACAAATTACAAACTACAAGTTAATCTAAAGAGTAATACGTACGTCATTGGCTGTAAGTCCGACATGTCTGTATATTATGTTATCATCTTTAAGAGCTGTGGATTTTGTAATACAAATAAAATACAATAACTCCAAATTAAGGGAAGATAGTGTGAATGTTTCCCTCTTTCCTTCCACACTGCATTTTCAGAACCGGGGGTTTTACGCCTCAATGCCCAGTTAAACATTCATCCGCAGACATCTTGGAACTTCGATGACGTCAACTGCAACGCCCCCCCTCCCCCCCGGGCTCCCCCATTAATGGCCATTGACGACTCTAGTTACAAAAACAGGGATAAGTGGGCACCACAGAACATAAAAAACGATAGAAGTAGTATTAACTCCTATTTGTATGAAAACCAGTGTGACCAAACTAACACATTTGTGATTAATATCACATTATCACGCACACCAAGAATGTCTTGTAGTGATTGGTTACCTTTCACTACCAAATAGTTTCGCTACCCGACACTAGATGCCTCTTATTCACTATCAGATAGTTCCGCTACCTGACGACAGATGCTATTTGAAAATCATTGATAGATAGAGGTGGGTGGGATATTTACGATATTCATGTCGATATTTTTGTTATGGAACATGAGACAGCGTTATATTTAACGATGTTTCTCTTATCTTCTTAATTATTACATCATAGCATTTTTTTAAAATATACAAACTGTTAATGACTTCTTTATTCTAAGCTATAAATGACAAAAAATACCAAAATAAAGAGTTAAAGGCAATGTTCATTATGAGAAGACGATAAACGCACGTTTTAGAAAAATCTGTGTTTTTTTACAAGAGGCATTTGATTTACATTTATTCACTAATAATAAATTAAAACACAGTCATTTCAACTTCCAATATAGTTAAATATCACCCACTTGTTAACTGTGTCTCCCCAGTTAACTTCTTATTTATTTATTTTATTTTAAAAGATACACAAAACAAATTACAGTTAAACATAAAACAGAATTATTATCTAAAACATAGGTGCGGAACTGCAATTCAACGCATGTGTACACAAATTTATTCAAAAAAGAAATAATTCGCTAAAAAGAAATAAAGAAATAATACTTCTTCGAGCATAGTGCCAAGATCTTCCAGCGTATTTGCCACAACGACTATTCATCGTCAAAACGGAGGTGTGTGATGTATTTGCTATCGATGTTGATGCCGAATCCTTCCTATTCCTGGAGCTTAAAGGAGTCTTCTAATGCCGCTGTAAACAGTTCGGAGACATTAATCTCCCTGTCTTACACCTCTCCGAAAATGTTGCCTACCGGTTGCTGCAATCCATTTTTCTTTTTTGAATCGATCTTTAGGGAACCTTAAAAAAATAATATTAAGTTATTAATTAAATATGTTTATTAATTAATTTAAACAAGTTATTGTAAAAAATCAGCAATTTATCAACCTTTTTAAAAGCTTTACTTTTTTATGTCATACAATAACAAGTATCGATAGCTAACTTATCGATATTTTGATTTGGTCATCCCCTAAATGAGTAGCATTTCGAGAATAAGTAACAGTCAAAATATAGTTTCGACCTTATCTCTATGAATAGTGGAATGGTTTTAGGTTGTATTTTTTTATGGATTGTTATTTTCTGCAAAATTCACAATTTCTATTGAAATAATTACATAATATTACTTACCGATGGTATGTCACGCCTTCTTTGGATAAATTCTTTGTAGTGCTTGCGTTTTTGCACTCTAACACAGTGCAGGTCGGCATATTTCAAGTTTTTTGTCCGTACAGCAAAACGTCTTACATGTTCGAGCAACTGTCACCGTCTGAAGCGCGTGAAAGGGGGCGGAAACATGAGATGCGCCAAGCTTGGCCTATGCGTTGTTACACGGGGCCCGCCTTCTTAGTACTTCTACTCGTTTTTAGGGTTCCGTAGCCGAATGGCAAAAAACGGAACCCTTATAGTTTCGTCAAGTCTGTCTGTCTGTCCGTCCGTATGTCACAGCCACTTTATTCTGAAACTATAAGCATCACACCGTTGAAACTTGGTAGGTAGGTGTATTTTGTTTACCGCTTTCCGATTCAGATACTAAAAGTTAAAAAAAAACGGTTAAGTGCGTGTCGGACCCGCGCACTGAGGGTTCCGTGCCACCCTTAACTGAATTCAGGGTCCACTTACTTTCACTTAACGAAAACATCACAATATATTGCGACAGCAAAAATAACTTTGTTTTTCATAGTGTTTGTATGAAAGACAAAGTTATATTTGCGGTTGATAAAAATGTGCAATATCTCAAAAACTACTGGTTCGATCTCCTTCGAACCAATTTTCGTTGCAAGTTTTTGTTGAGATCTACATCATATATTTTTTTCAAAATTTTCACTTTCTTAGTTCAAAAGTTAGATGGGGGGGGGGACGCCCATTTTACCACTTTGGAAGCGTCTAAATCTCAAACCTTACACTTTTAGAAAAAATGGTTTTAGAAACCTCAACATCATTTTAAAAGACCTATCCATAGACACCCCACACGCATTGGTTTGAGTAAAAAAAAATTTTTGGTTTTAGTTTCATGTATGGGAGCCCCCCTTAAATATTATTTTTTGTTACTTTTTGTATCTGAATCGGAAAGCGGTGGACAAAATACACCTACCTACCAAGTTTCAGCTATGTGATGCTTATAGTTTCAGAATAAAGTGGCTGTGACATACGGACGGACAGACAGACAGACAGACTTGACGAAACTATAAGGGTTCCGTTTTTTGCCATTCGGCTACGGAACCCTAAAAATATATTTAAGGGGGTCCCATACATGAAACTAAAACAAAACAAAAATGTTTTTACCCAAACCTATACGTGTGGAGTGTCTATGGATATGTCTTTCAAAATGACATTTAGGTTCCTAAAACCATTTTTTCTGAAAGTCTAACGTTTGAGATATAGACGCTTCCAAAGTGGTAAAATGGGCGTCCCCCCCATCTAACTTTTGAACTACGGAAGTGAAAATTTTGAAAAAAAATATGTGATGTACATCTCAACAGAAACTTTAAACGAAAATTGGTTTGAATAAGATCGAACCAGTAGTTTTTGAGATATTGCACATTTTTTATCAACCGCAAATACAACTTTGTCTTTCATACAAACACTATGAAAAACAAAGTTATTTTTGCTGTCAAAAAAATATTGTGATATTTTCGTTAGGTGGAAGTAAGTGGACCCTGAATTCAGTTAGGGGGGGGGGGGGGGGACCGGAACCCTTAGTGTGCGGGTCCGACTCGCACTTAGCCGGTTTTTATGTTCTGTGGTGGGCACCCACTTGGCCTGTGTGCATGTAATTTATGTCGTTGTGTTCCTCAAAACACAAGCTAGCTTGTTGTATCATAATATAAACATGAGCCTTTCAACAATGTTTGCTCAAATTGCCGGTACTACTAAGTTCCGCATGTTTCCATATACCCTAAGATATAGTAAATAAAACGCTTTTATGAAGAAATAGTTGGTTATTTTACTTAAAGAAACATTATTCTTTTGTATTTAATTAAAAGTAGTTAAGTCTTAATACATTTTTTTACAAGAAGAGCATCTAAACAAAATTCTCGCGTCGCGCTTACAAACCGTTCGCGGGAATGACTGAATCTAAAAAAAAGTATAATGGCGGCCGGTCCGCTGGCGCCAAATATGCCGTCCTTGTTTATCTTACAGTGTTTCGTATCATTCAAAGCCTTTTCGCAGGCAGAAGACTTTTGTCTGGACCTTCTGTCAGTACTGATGTTGCTGCTACCCAACACCACCACACTACAAATTTCTTCCCTAATTTGGAATTTTTATGGTTTGGAAAAAACTACACCGACAGAGTGTAGCTCTTAAAAAATTAAAGGCAGGCGAGATAGAATTGACACTGTCAGGAGTTGACTGGATGCAGGTGACGGACAACCGAACCTGCAAAAAACTGCCGTGTGAACACACCTAGGCCTTTAGGGCCGTCTTGGCCGAATGGTCCCGCAGAAAATTCTGGTGTGTTCACACGGCAGTTTGTTGCAGCAGGTACGGTTGCCCGTCACCTGAGTCCTCTCAACAGTCTATCTCGCTTGCACTCACTGAATAGCTAAATAAAGGTTTATTGAGCTATTCAGTGCTTGCACTCATCGATAAAGCGGCGCGTGCTGTATATTCCTATCTTACACAGTGCTGTGCCATGGTAACTGTGTTGCATACTTCCATTTTAGAAGTAGAACTGGGCTGGTTTAATCACAAAACAGGATCAGTATTGGTAGCGGTGAATATTAACATAAAAACGCGTATGTCTCCATAGGAAACGGCCCTGTCACGCAGAGGCCAGCAACAACCATAGCGGCTTGCGCAAACGCGCGTTGTACTTGGCCTGCGAATCTGAATCTGAAACTGCGATAGCTTACCTTCTAAGATATTTATTGGAATCACATGCATGCTGTAAAGGCAACTTTGGTTCAAAATTAAATGCGCGTCGTGATGAATGTATTTAATTTGATAAGAATCAATCAATACCCGTGTGTAAATGAACGCGTTTGTAAATAAGACATTATTTCTGAACATTAACATAAAAAGGGTTGTAATGAGTTAAACTATAAAAGATAGACTTATTGTTAGGGAAATACAACAGCTTTTTATACATAGATAAATTAGTGACCATTACAACTTTAAAGGAATCTAGCCAGTTACAAGGTGATCTACAAGGATAATGTGGCTAACATGTGCATTTTAATATTTAACCACTTACCTCAAGATATTAAAGTGTTAGAGGGTCTGGCATTTAAAAAAAAAACTAACTGATTGGCTAATGTTACATTGTTTTTTAGTGTTAAAGAGTTCCTTGAATATAATACCAATTAATTAATTAATTACTATTTATTTGTTAATATTTGCACGTCTGCTTGCAGGCTGAATACATTTACTTTGTTTGCACTTTAAGATCCAATTTTATGTATGTATTCTCGCAAAAAAAAATTCTGATTTCTGATCTCTCACCGGTCATGTCGGACTGCCGTCTCACCGAATGAATGAGACTGAAGGAACAGAGAGAGAGGGCGGAACTAACAAAACACACCTTCTTGAATTAGAAAGAGCACAGAGATTACTTAAAAAAGTTATGTACTCCAAACCTTACCGTTTTCCTACTGCCACACTCCATAGATTAGTGGTCTCCTCTCAGTCAGAAAATGTTACGTTCTAAATCTTATTACACTTGACGACGCGTTTGGTGTAGTGGTTAGCGCTCCTGACTATTACGCCGGCCGTCGCGGGTTCGAATCACGCAAGGGGCAAATGTTTGTGTGATGAGTACGAACATTTGTACCTAAGTCATGGATGTTATATGTATTTATTAAGTATTTATGAGAGACGCCCCTGTCATAATCGTTGTCTGTTATTTCGTAACACAAGGAAGAAAATTCCCTACCACGAAACCAGACAGTTGGTGTGTTGTCTGGCGCATATATGTATACAGGATGTCCCGTTAGTAGTGGTTCAACCGAAAACCGTAGATGGATGAGGTCTTGATCTATCAGAATAGGCCAACATGGGTTGAGAAAAGTGTCATGGTTTAAGAGTTATTCAATAAATTATATTTTTTTCAAAAAATTCGACTTACGTCACTTTCGCTCTCACCATTATTTTAATATAGCGAAAATTAAATAAACTATTGAAGTTATTAATGAAAAAATATTTTGGCTACATAGTTCAATTATTATGCAAAAATTATAATAATTCAGAAAAACATGAATTTTCGCTATATTAAAATAATGGTTAGAGCGAAAGTGACGTAAGTCGATTTTTTTAAAAAAAGAAAATTATTTCATAACTCCTAAACCATGAGACTTTTCTTAACCCATGTTGACCTATTCTGATAGATCATGACCTCATCCATCAACGGTTTTCAGTTGAACCACTACTTACGGGACACCCTGTATATACATATATACTTATGAAAAGACTCATCAGTTACTACTACGCATTACTCAGATAATCACACCATATGAGCTGCAGCTCAATCACTTTATACTTTTTTCCGTATTAGGTATCTTATTGCGCTTATTATTTTCATAAATTTTATATCTCTTCTATAATATTTACTTAAGGCGATATTGCTCCGTTTTATCCAAATTTCAACTCCGTTCGTGTTAGTTTTACAATACGAGAAGTACACGTGTGGTTCCAAAATTTACATATATTAAATTTGAAGATATTATCTTTGAGACTCTAAAAGCCAAAACACGATTGCTAATACTTTACTCGATAGAAAATAAATCCAAAGTGAGCTCTGAATAAAACATAAGTTCGTATATTTATGTCTGGAAATACATCAATAAATGGTATCAAAGTTATACCAATAGGTAGAACGTTTCATTATCTTTCTAACCAAAAGCACAGATTTTTGTTTTTCAATATATTTTCAATATAGTTTACCTAAACTTTATTTGACCTATTTTGACTTACTTTGAACTTGATTTGCTCAAGCTATACCTACAGATGTGAGGAACAGAAGATTATAAGAATATAAATTTTGACCACTTATGTAAGATCCCAGCCATGAAACAAATGATTTTTTTTAAGTTTTTATCGGTGTTATGTTTAGGCAAAGAACGGTCCAATTTTTTCATTTGTCTTCTTTCTTACAAGCAGCAAATTCTTCCAATTGTATTTTTAAGATTACTTTAGACACAAAAGATTTTTAGGGCGGACAATCGTTTTTTTCCAGTTTTATTAACATTTCATTCATAAAATACTGATTTAGTGATTCTCACACTTGTGATGATGATAATTCGCGCAACGACTTTGACGCAACAGTTGATCGTCGTGTCATCTCTGTCTATACGTGCAAGCAGCAATAGCGCTATTCTTTTTTCTCAAATGACAAGCACGAAATACCATTTCCTCATTCCCCTTGTTGCCACTGCGAACGCTGGACCTGTCAATTTTTGAAAAAATATTCGCGTACTTAATTACGTAAAACACCTAAGAACTTATAATAGCAAATTTCGCCGCGCCACGTCACGCTCAGTTGGATCAGCACAGTCATATACTAATCAAAGGTCGCGAGTTCAAATCGCGGTCCATGAATATTTTTTTACATAGGCACAATATTATTTTAAAAAACGAAATAAGTGTTTATTTTTATTTTTGTACATTTTAACAACATTTGAAGATGAAAAATTGTGAAAATAAAAACTAATTTAATTTTCCCGGTTTTTTTATAATAACAAAACCTATAAAAAAACTACATAACAATGAAAATAAATTTCAAAAAGAACATAAGTATCAAAAACATCATCACCATGCGGATAAATCTCCTCAATGCCATGAGGATGGAACCCCCAACCTCTACGTGTTAGGCAAAATAAAAAGAGATAGGCTGTAGCGACCGACACACATAGTTTTTGTGAATTAATGAACTATATTATTGTACCAATCGAAGAGATGAATCCGTTTCTATAGTAACAATATAAACAAAAAGCAGAAAACACTCATGTCAAATTATTGTAGTTTTGAACATTTTCTCTAGTTGTAAAAATCAGAGCTAAACCATAAGTGTAGGTTTAGCAGTAATCTCACTGTGGCCTGGTGACTAGTATATTGGAGACGAGAAAATATTATATGAATTTGAGAGAGGGAGAAAATTATTAGGTGATTGAAACTTTCTATATTAATTTTAATTAATTTATTTACATCTAGACTCCTGTGACAAATAAATAAACATTGGAGGTTAAGTTAAGGTCTCTCTAGCTCTCTTCGTGTATGGAATCTCAGGTTTCCATGTTATTTACGTACGTACGTACGTACGCATTTTCTGAATCGTGTAGTAATAATGCATTGACAATCTATCTCTTATTTGGTGACATGGACTTAAGCGACGAACATGGAGATTACTCAGTATAGTCCAGTTATGTTGGCATTCAGAAATGTCAAATCTGAATATTTTTTCAATCATGTTCTTTCGAAAATGTGTGGAGACTGTCTTAATTTTATTTTTATAACCGTTCCTCAAATTGCTGTTACTGAATATCCAAAATAACTTTGGAGTTTGTGACACATATTATTTCTATTAATCTTGGAGTTAGCGCCAAATGGCACTTCGGTGTCACGAAGGGTTCCGTACCATTATCTATGAAAATGGCATAAACATCATATCTGTTTTCAGGGAGTCCCATACAAAAGATATGAAGTCCTAATAATGGGACAGCCCCCCTAATTATTATCTTTATGGGAGTAGATACGTTGTATGAGAGCCATCTGAAAAAAAAAACAGTTTTTAAGTATTTTTTGTTTCAACGGCAACATGAATACAGCCTTCCTGAAAATTTCAACTGTCTTACTATCACGATTCATAGATAAACCCTGGTGATAGTCAGTCAGACGGACAGCAAGAATCTTATTAATAAAACGGGACACGTTTTACCCTTTCGGTGTAGGAACTCATGCTCATCATAATTCTTTCCTTGTAGGGAGGTGTCCCAAAAATATTTTAAAACACATATTTTGGGCGGTGTGATTAGGATATAAACAAACCCATGCCAAATTACAGTTTTATAAAGGTCTATAAGCTAGACTACAAACAGACAAACATGGCAAAACCATATATGGCTTATCAAAGTAATTGTGTGGGTGCGGTGCTCTAATTAACAAACGAGAAAAACGTCGTCAAGCCAAGTTCAGGCAAAAGAACTGGCTTCTCAGCGCCGTGTGTATACATGAACCCACGACTTTTTACCCCTCCATAACTCAAAACCAATAGGTTTTGAGTTACAATTACGTTTATTTATTTATATCCATAAGGACAAGAATAACCCCAAATTACGAAGGTTACAAAGCTATGAAGGTCTAAATGTCGCCAATTTTTCACTGTCTGACTTATAGCTCAAAAACCTAACCTACTTTCAGATGGTTAGACAGTTGAAATTTGGTATTTAGCTAGGTAATAATGTGTAAGCGAAGGAAAAAATCTGAAATAAAATAAAGTTTTTTAATTGTAGCGTCTGAACCGTTATAATAAAGTGGATATTTGAAACTTGCACAAAATATGTATTCATGATTTATGAATAAGCAAATAAATATCTTATTTCTGAAGTTTACGCGAATATTACACATTTAATAAAAAACAATTTACGGATAATTTCGCGATAATTTAATTGATTTTTCATCCCGACGTTTCGAACACTTTACTTACAGCGCTCGTGGTCACGGGGTAGACTAAGATGTTATTTGTCATTTACATCGTTTTGAAAAATATTAAACTACCATCATAAATAAATTATCCGTAAATTGTGTTTTATTAAATAAATATTTCTATAAAAAGTTATGAGATCCCACCAAAAACATAAATGTGAAAAATGATAGCCAAGTTCAATGCTAAGTTTGTTTGATAGTGAACTTCACCGAAAAAAGTATTGCATCTAAATGAGAGATTACTACTTACTACTTATTAGTGGACCACATGATAGTCAAGTCATTTTGATAGTTCAAGCTGATATTAAGCGAGTCGCACGCAGGAGATATAAGCTCTAATGTGGTAAGGCGTGGGTGACCTCGATAGTAAATACTTTAATGTAATACAAAAACATTCAAATTATGACGAAAATACGTGTTTTATATTGAACCATTTCACGGGACATCCAAAATATACGCGGGCAACGCCGCGGGAGACGACTAGTAAATAAATAACTTTGATATTAATAAAGGATTACTGAAACGATAAAGAAACCTTTGTCTTTAATTTAGCTTTGCATATTTGTAATGTTAAACGGAAGCGGTAAACATACTGCGCCGACCCCAGATAAACTGGGAACAGGGCAAGATAATGATGATGATTTGTAATGGTATGAATGTCATTGTGCAAAAAAATACCATGACTGAACTTTGACTTATATACCTACAGGTAGGAACCCTAAATTTGAAGTGCCATGTATGTTATGGTCTTCAGTCATCGTCAATCGGAAGACTGATGGAAGATAGTAGTGAGACCATAACTGTGTCGACAAAAAGGATCTTAATAAAAACCACCTAAATGTTATAACATTACATTTTCATCACATAAGGGTTGGCTGGAAGAGATCTCTTTTAGGGATAAGCCCACCTTTGTTCACATTGTGACTTCTTGTATTTTCTGTACATCTTATATGTGCAATAAAGAATATAATAAATGTTATCGGATATTCTTGCTTGTTTTAATAATGGTTACAGGTAGCTGGCATAAAGTTCTGACCAGTCGTGTGAGAATTAAATAACCATTGAAAAAGAGTTTTTTTTTTGTATTATTATGCCACTCTATGCGTTCCTTGTTCTTTCGATAAACGTTTGAACTAAAAAGCATGTATGGTGTACTAAAGAAACCATTTTGTAAAAGTTCTTAAGGGGTTCTGCTAGATGGCGTGGGTATGTTACTTACAAAAGCGCATGAAAGTTTCTTATTCAAGAGAATTTTGTTCCTTAAATGAACACTAGATGGCTTAATTATACACAAGATTTGTAAGACAAAGTTGGCAGAAAAAGTTTTGTGCGGGGGTGCTGGTGGGGGAAGCGCCCCGCACTTTTAACAAGAGGGCGTGGCCTATGAGATAATATTGACGGAAGAAGATGGCCTTAACTTAGTTTCAATCGTTTTAGCTAACCGTAAGAAAAGTTATTCCAAATACAAGTTTCTTTGACTACTTAAAGGGAAAAATCAACAAATCTGTTGTATCACTACTATTTAAAACTTGGAAACTAAAATTTTGTACGAAATAATGATCTGCAAATAAAAATGAAGATGGAAATTAACAATAACGGTATAAAACTACCTTCAATTTTATAAATTATTTAGGTGTGGTGGCCCAGTCTACCCATTTTCATAGAATAAATAACCAATCGGTACCAAAATTATCGATTAACCATGGGCGAAAATGTTTTCGCAGTATCGTTACATTGCACAATAATAAAGTTGCGGTGTAAAAATACTTCGGAGTAATAATGTGTTGCAGTATCGAGGAGTCGGTGTAAGTAAAGTCATTGAGGTAACAATTTTCGCAGTAACGTGATTCGGACACACGTAGGGAACCCTATAGATTTCGGCGACCTTGAAGGTGCCTCGAATATGCTCGATAACTTTGTCCGAGTAATACCCCCAGACCATCGCAGCATCTTCATTTCGGTGATATAAATTTTCTTATACCCAAGCATACAGCTCGTTTATTCGATATTGCTTGCTTATTGCTTCGAGGATATTTTCAAGTTCTGAAAGTATTTTCTCTACAAGAGCTTCATTATTTTATGTGATATAGTCCAAGACGATGTAAATATTTTTCTTCGATCGGAGTACTTTTCGGTCTTCCTGGGCTCCAAGTTTCGGTAGATTTGAGTCAATATTAACTCTACGAAAATTGGAGTCCAGGAAGTTAGTAGTGTGGTGATGACGACTCCGTGTCTCGGAAAAGCTTTGGTTCTGCGCTGGATCTACCACCTGTCATATCAGCTTGGATGTTATGAGGATTTTTTTTACACATAAATAAATATACTTTTATGTGACGTTTTTAACCTCTTCAAAAAGAAGGAAGTTATCAATTCGACTGTATGTTTTTTTTTGTGGCTTTGTTACCTCATGTCTCAGTTATTTGTGGATTGATTTGATAAAAAAACACCTACTTAGAGGTTTTACCTTCTAGTTGGTCCCATTGTTGCCAAATCGGGATCTTAGTGTAATCGAGGTAAAACCCTCAATCCCTGATAGTCACCATTTTGTGGAGCCGACTTGATGGTGGAACTCCTTTACGCTTAGGAGTTCGGTGACTATATCTAATTGTCAAAAAAAATAAGTTATTAATTTAGAGTGCAATGTAATTATTAGACGCTACAAGTTACTACGGGGCCCAAAAAAAAATGTCTTCTTTACAAATTCATTTTGTTAATTTACAGAGCCATATTATGTTTTGTCTTTGTGAATGTCATTATTTATGGTATGGAAACGGTTTGTTTGGAAGAAAATGTTACGTAACTAACATCATCTTGATTTAATGACTGATCAAATCCGGTCAAAGGGCGGCAGGTAGTTTTAGATAGAAATAAAACCTAACTAATTACTAATCTGAATCGTATTTGTATAATAAGAAGTTACTTATACTTTAATGAACACAATGCGTTTAAGAGAAAATTTGTCAGAACTAAGTCGATTAATCTTTTATATTGCTTCGCAAAAGCGGTGAAAAGCAGAGTATTCATTTACCACGCGGGAATAAAGTTGTCTTCGTCTTGGGCGACTTTAAATCTCTCGCCATACTAAGGATTCTCTATTACCTCACTCGCTGACGCTCGGGAGTAAAACTAATACATTCCTCGCTTCGCTCGGGAGTCAAATTACGATCCTTACGTTTCGCTCGTGATTCAAGATGGCGCCCGTGCCGTAAGACACTACTTTATTCCCTGTAGTGAATAATCTACTATTAATGAGCGGTAGCGGTAGCGGTTCATATTACCGTCGCGTGTGGCAGCGTTTCAGGTGCGAGCTGATAAGGCGTGATGTCACCCGCGAGGGCCGGCGGCGCGATGCGTCCTCTCACCGCGGACGCGAGCGCACCGTCTCTCTCAGTCGATCGCGGCGCGCAAACGTGAGCGCCGTTTTTTGCGATAGGCTCTCGTGCTCACGTGTACCCTTCGTCGTTCTCACGAGAGTCGTCGCCGTTCGCTTTCCGCCGAAATCCGACGAGGTGTTGGTGTGTCCGGTGTCGGTGCTAGTGTCGCAGTCGCAGCGAATGGTAGAGCTTAGTGTATGATAGTGAAAGCGTGGATCCGTAGGATGAGCGAGGGTGGCGGAGGTGGCGGCGGCGGCGAGGAGGAGGGCTCCGGCAGCCGCTGGCCGGTGAGCATCCTGCGGCGCAGCGGCGTGCGCGCGGCCCACCGAGTGCTGCACGTCAAGTACCGCAGCGTGCCTCCATCGCCCGCGCCCAGCCCGCTGCCGGCCGTGCTGCCTCTCGACATAGACGATACTGTCTCATGTTTCTGCAGGTGAGCTTCTGTTGTTTAGTAGGTATGTGACGATCTCATTGCCAGTGTTTCAAGCTGCTAGTGATATTTCAAAGCTTAAATAAGTATGTCCTTCCGTGCTACTGTCTTAAGTCTTCAGCGTCATTTAGATTTCAGTCTAGCTAGAATATCTATTGGTTTATCCTCTAGGTTTATTCTCTATCCTATCTAGTAGGTAGATCGGTTTCCACTTTAACTTACGTAGTAAGTATTCTTTAGTTAGACGTTTGGTTTGATCGCGTTTCTTATCGTCTCGCTTGTGCTGATATAGGTTTGCGCAACAATTAATGTTTCTTGAAGCGGCTCGTGGAAAATTTACCTACTACTTAGACACGATTTACACAACGAACTTGATGCTGAAATGAGCTGTATTTCCTCGTTTGCTATTAATTTTTAGAAGGTTAACCTCATAATTTATTTATTTTAATTATGTACCGTGATGTCAAAAACTAAATAGGGAAATCCCCTAACGTACGAAATTGGCAACGTTTTATTTTAATCGATCCTCTTCTTGATATAAATACATACATACCTAAAAGGTATGATTCAACTTTGCATTCCTAAAAACACCTGGAACTCTTATCTGATTGAAAAAGTGCTAAATATTTCAATATGTGACAAAAACGACGCCTTGTATCTAATGTATTGCATCGACCCAGATGTTTGCAGTAAAACGTGACGTGATGATGATGAGCCACTACGGAACGCGGCGGGCGGGGGGCGCGGGCCTTATCGCGCGCTCTCTTATCACTGAGCACCTGCGTGACGTCACCCGCGCTCACGAACCCTTTGTTTCATTGTTAGACATTAACACATATAACGCATTATACAGTCTTCTCTTCTACCTATTCAGCAGCGTCTATTTTAATTGCGTTCAATTAGTTCAAAGCAACGAATATTGTTTCTACTCAAATCCTCTTTTAAGTTTTTATTTTACTTATAAGTTTCCTATTAAGTGATCACTCACAGCAGATAACTAGCGGTGACCTGTGGCTTCACCCGCTCAAATTTAATGTCAAATGTTATATGAATTATCTTCTGTCTGATGAGATAACTTATAGTAAAGTTTCATCAAAATCCAACTCGTTGTTTTTGCGTGAAGGCGTAAAAAATCTATACTTATCCATCCACAAATTTTCGCATTTATAATATTAGTGTCATATAGTATTACATAATAAATTCCACGAACAACTCAGAGGAAATATTAAATCCAATCAGTATAAAGAACTCGTACACCAATAACGACAGAATGACTCCGTCGCAATTGCTGGCGCGGACGAGTCAAGTGGAGCCAATCGGCGCAGGCGCAGGTTCACTCTACGCGCCCGCCTGTGAATCTTATACATAAATATAATAATCATACAATTCACACACCTCATAAAATACATTATTATAATTTTTGCCTTCGACACTGTTGCAGACACTGCCATCTTCAATCACTTCATTTTTTTTCCTGCAGAATCTCCATCTCCTTAGCTGATTTGTTGGTTAGCTGGTGCTAACGTCCACTGACCTTGTCGAATTAGGTACTTGTTTTAGGACATTCTTAATATTTAATTACCCTATCATCTATCCGGTCGTTTTAGTAGTCATGCATGATTAGCAATGTGACCTGTATTAGGCCATTAGATAATTTAGGACAATAAACTGTTAATGAGTGGGTACTGTACTCATTTTTTATAACATTTTATTTCAAAAAAGATAGATCTTGACGAATTTCCCATTTCCAGGCCTGTGACGATTGACATTGTTTTGCATGCACTAAAGTCGAGCGTCCGAGACATTCCATCAAGGCGAAGAGTAGAGTAGTTACGAGGTACACCTACCTTCCATTGCTGTCGTAAGCGGTTGCAACATCGACAAGCGCCGCGTTATGTTAACGTCGCAGCTGTGCCTTGTGAAATTAGATTTAGTTGTGTTTTAGCTTTCAGGATAAGATTAGAATCTTCCACCGTATCCACCAAAGCGGAGAGGCATCTCCTGTGTGTTAATGTTAAGATTGCCAATCGTATCTCGCAAAGTTAACATGTTAAAAAAACGAATTATGACTGGTGATCAAGAAAACACTCAACCACAAAACTCGCTTTTAATGGGCCTGAGGGAGACTTCGTCGGAGCAGTTGACACCAATTACTCGTATAATTAGGGTGGTCTGTTATATTATTTAAAATAATACAACGTCACGTAAGAAGATAGCTCAACGACTGATTTATTTAAATAAGAGTACAGTTTTACATTAGGCAACATAGATGGCAGCACTAGTCTTATATTTGAGATATGCATTACAACACCCCCACTATATCTAACAATATAAGTACACTTTAACTTAAACTATTTGAACACCTAACTTATCTAAAAATTTATAATGTTTGATAGAACATAAGCTTTTGGTGAACAAATCAGCAGGCATTTCAGCCGTTGGCAAATACATTACATTTACAATATTATTAGCTACACACTCTCTACAAAAATGATATTTGATGTCAATGTGTTTAGTTCTTTTGTGAAAGACTGGATTTACTGTTAACTTCTGTGCACTCTGATTGTCATTGAAAAGGTCAATAGTATACATTTCCTGTGTTATTTCATACTGTAAATTCCGTAAATAAACTGCTTCTTTGCAAGCTTCAGTAATTGCCATATATTCGGCTTCACTACTGGACAAAGCAACAGTTTTTTGTTTTCTTGTTTCCCAAGATATAACACAACCAGATAAAGTAAAACAAATTCCAGTATATGACTTCCTATCAATTGTGTTTCCACCCCAATCTGCATCGACAAACCCTTCTATAAATGAACTTCCCTCAGCAGAATATTTTAAACCAAAATCTCTGGTACATTTTAAATATCTCAGTAACCGCTTGACATATGCGCAGTGTTCATTAGAATAACAATTGTTAAATTGACTTAAATAACCGACAGGATATGCAATATCCGGTCTGGTTAAAACTGCTAAATACATAAGAGACCCAATTATTTGTTGGTAAGGAAAATTTACTTCACTTTGCTCATGTTTAGATACATACAATTTAGTTTCCATTGGAGTCTTGACAGGTTTACATTGACTCATATTAAATCTACGCAACAACTGATCTATATAATCTTTCTGATTTAATGTAATTGATCGTTTAGAATTATCAACATTTATGTTTACACCAAGACATTTCCTTATTTCTCCTAGATCCTTAATTTTGAATTGACTAGCCAGTATGCGCTTTAAATGTTCAGTTTCACTACTATTATTAGAAAAAATAAAGAAATCGTCCACGAACAATGTTACAATAGTTTTTAAATTATTTTGCATTTTTGTGTACATACAAGGTTCTATTTTTGATCTACTATAACCCATGTTTAACAAACATTCATCTACTCTTTTATTCCATGCTCTGGAAGACTGTTTAAGTCCATATATAGCCTTTTTTAACTTAAGTACTTGACCATTATGTACATTTTCAGAAAAACCTTCCGGTATCTGCATGTAAATTGTTTCTTGTAGAGTGCCATTCAAAAAAGCAGTAGTTACATCAAGATGTGTTGTACTTAAACCCAGTTTTACTGACAGTGCAAAAAGTAACCTTAAAGTAGAGTGTCTAACTACTGGTGAGAATGTTTCTGTAAAGTCTATACCTTGAACTTGAGAAAATCCTTTTGCCACCAAACGAGCTCGAAAACGAACTTTATTTTCACTGTCATACTTTTTTCGTAGCACCCACTTGCACTGTACTACTCTACCACTATTTGGGGCATCACTCAGCTCCCATGCATCATTTTCTTTAAAACACTGCAACTCTTCTTTGACAGCCAACTCCCACTGCTCCTTCTCCGGTCCATTTAAGGCATCACGTAGAGACAAACCAGCTGCATCGTCATATGTGTCACTGTCAACACACAGGTTTGAGAGCCCATACCTTTCTGGAGCTTTCCTCATCCGCTTGGGTCGGCACTGCGGACTATCTTTCTCTCCATCATTCAAAGTGCAGTCTGCGTCTTCATAGTCACTGGGGACATAAGTCTCATCATTATCATTTTGAAAACTTTCTTCATAACTTTCAGAGTCAGTTTGACTTGACAGTGTTTCAATCTGTAGTTGCTGTGTATCATCATGTTTCAAACTATCCCCCACTGAATCAATATTCTGTCCTTGAACTTCAATGAGTTGTTCAGATTTTGATTCCTTCTCGATGATGATCACGTCTCTACTTGTTGTTACAGTCCTTGTTTCTGGATTGTACACCCTATATCCTTTAATGTTATCTGGATATCCTATGAGAATATTTTTGGTAGCCTTCTTGTCCCACTTCTTTCTCTTTTCTTTTGCTACATGAACCATCACAGTGCTTCCGAAGATTCGTATATGGCTAATGTCAGGTTTGGAGCCAGTCCACAACTCGTACGGAGTTCTGTTATCCAAGGCTGCTGCCACAATTCGATTCTGTAGATATACTGCCGTATTGGTGGCTTCACCCCAGAATTCTTTACCTAGATTGGCATCAAAAAGTAGACATCTTGCCTTTTCTACAATGGTGCGGTTGAACCTTTCGCATAATCCGTTTTGTTCCGGAGTGTATGGATTGGTTTTCTGATGAATCACACCAGCACGATCCAGGTAATCATCAAACTCTTTGTTGCAATATTCCAGTCCATTATCACTTCTTAATACTTTGATTGTTCGTTTCGTTTGATTTTCTACCTGAGCTTTAAAACTTTTAAAATACTTCAAAGCCTCATTTTTGTGTTTCAAGAAATAAACGAATGCCATCCGGCTATGATCATCCACAAACAACAAGAAGTATCTGGACCCTCCTATAGAAGTTGTCTCCATAGGTCCACAGATGTCTGTGTGCACAATATCTAGTAGATTACAACTTCGCTGGCCAGTGCTTTTAAATGGTAGTCTGCATTGTTTTGCTTCGCAACATGTGGTACATGAGGACTTGCTGATATTAACTTTCTCATCAAGTGACATGCCGAGCACACCATTCTTCATCTGATTTAAATAGTCTTTATTTATGTGTCCTAATCTGCGATGCCATGTTATGCCTGTCACAACTGGTGCTGCTAAACATTCTTGTTTTAACAGATTCACTTTGTAAACTCCATTGACCAATTCTGCTGTAAGAACTAGCTCATTCTTCTGATTATGAACTAAACAACCATTTTCAGTGAAAGAAATACTGTTTCCCTTCATAATTAGTTGGCTGACAGATAGCAAATTTGTGGTCAGGCTCGGTACACAAAACACGTCTTTCACTACAATGTCCCATTCATGTTTATCGGTTGCAGTAGTGATTTCTACATCGCCAGAACACAATACTGACACCTTATCACTGTTAGCAACAACAATTTCTTTGTTTTGCTCATACTTTGCATTCATAACCCAACTTTCGTTTGCTGTTAGGTGTACACTCGCACCCGAGTCGATGTACCATTCATTTTTATTGAATGTTCCGCTCAGGAAAACTGCGCTAAAAGCATTTGACTGCATTCTTTCCTTATTCTTCTGATTAGATGAGTCGTTTTCGGTTTTTTTTTCGTTATTTGTACATTGATTCTTATAGTGGCCGATTTGTTTACATCGGTAGCACTTAATCTGCTTGACGTTTGACTTTGACAAGCTAGTGTTACCAACTTCATGTTTTCCGGTCATAGACAAGTTATTCTGTTTGCCTCTGTACTTCGAACGAACCGCAAAAGCACCGCTAACTTCACTCTCATCATGACTTGCTAAATCCATGTCCAACAGTTTGGTTTTGATGGAATCTGATGTAATTGGAATGCCAGAATGCTCGATTGCCATGATCATAGGGGAAAAACGATCAGGCAATCCGGCTAACAGCAATGATCCTGTCCAATGGTCATTAATTTCGAATCCTGTTCCACTGAGTTTCTGTGCTGTATCAATAATCTGCGTTACATATGACGTCATTGAACTGCAATTCTCTCGACGAATCGAAATTAAATTCCGTAGGAGGCTTATTCTTCGTGAAAACCCGTTGTCATCGAATAACTGTTGCAGCTTTTCCCATAATTCTTTTGAAGTTTTAACATTCTTCACGTGTACGTATAAGGACGGGTCAATTGTCATGATCAATTTAGCTCTGGTTTTTTCATCATCTGTAGATTTAATTTCTATTTCTGGATCTGGCTTCACACAATGCTTCATGCCTTCAAGAATTAGAAAATTCTCCGCCGCAAAACACCATTCGCTGTAATTATCGCGTCCCGTTAGCTTGGGAACATTGATGAGATAGTTCGTAGACATTTTGAATTTCCAACTGCGATGTTACTAAAACCACTAAATTTATCAATCCTTCCACGACACAGTCTATTAATCTTCAATCACGGTTTTTGAAAATAGTCTTTTAACACTTGCGAATACTGCAAAAACTGGTTAAAACTTTTAAAATTATGAGCGTGCGGCCCATAACCTAAAATAATACAACGTCACGTAAGAAGATAGCTCAACGACTGATTTATTTAAATAAGAGTACAGTTTTACATTAGGCAACATAGATGGCAGCACTAGTCTTATATTTGAGATATGCATTACAACATTATTCCCGCTTTATGGTATTAAGCATTTTACGTATTATGGTCCTACCTGTAGCTTAGTAGCTCCCTACCAAACTACTAGGTACTGCATAACCATGGCTGTGATCATTGACTGCTACAAATGTAATGGAAAATATTACTAAAAAGCAAAAAATAATTAGATTATGCTCAAACCCATTTTCGTTGAAAGTATTTATTAAGATCTACATAACGTATTTATTAAATTTACACTTGCTTAGTTCAAAAGTTAGACGCCCATTTTACGACTTTGGAAGCGCCTCTTCCTCAAACGTGACACTTTTAGAGAAAATAGTTTTAGAAACCTCTATGTCATTTTAAAAGACCTATCCATAAACACCACACGCATAGGTTTAACCAAAAAAATTTCATGTATGAGTATCCCCAAAAAAGTTAAAGCTAGATAGATAGCTAGAAAAACCCTTTTTTGAAAAAAATACCCGAGAGCATCTCTGAGGGAGGAGTGAGGATATTGATATTTCTTTCGAGTTTACAAAAATGTAATAATTTTGGAATTTTTTTCATCGCTGTCCGTGGCTTGGCCAAGAATGGTCATTTCATAAATTAGCTTTTTTCAATCGATTGTTAAATACATACTTGTAAAAATATTTCCTTCGGATGTTGAGAGAGCATTCTCGCAACAGACGTAGGTTCCGTTTTTGCCAGTTGAAATTTACACAAATTATGTACCTATTTCTGTTGCCGCTATATTATATAACAATTATATTTAAAAGGGGCTCCCATACAATAAACGCGATTTATTTAACCTTTTTAGGGTTCCGTAGTCCGACAAGGAACTCATAGTTTTGCCATGTCCGTCTCTGTCCGTCTGTCCGCAGTCCAGCGCAGAGACCTGAAGTGCTAGAAAACTGTTATTTGGCATGGTTGTGTATTCTATTATCCTCAAAAAGTGCTAAATAAAAAATTTGAAAATATTTATTTGGGGTACCTCTTATACAACGAGTATTATGTCCCCACCTCTAACAACAAAACGATAGTAGTAGGTAGATACGTGAAAAAATTCACACCACTAGCATATATGATGAATTTAGAAGGAAAACTGTCACGGCTATGCTAAATTTATAAACAAAATACGGAGTTGTTAGTTGTTAAATGTGCATGTAAATATTCGCTTAAAAAAATTTAGCTCAAAAAAGTGCATAAATACTTAGTAGATACGGATCCCTTCGTCCGACTAGCTCTTGGCCGGTTTTTTTGCTAGATATAAATTATTGCAACAGGTAGGCACATGAAATATTCACATAATACTAAGTTGAATTTTTACCGACACCATAAAAAGGAGGTATTCAATCGACCTGTAATAGTATGTGATATCGTTAGAATTGGATAAAATTTAAGTATGTTGATTTGTTAAGGCTTCCAAACACGTATGAAAAAAATCGTAAGTGTATGTATATTTGTATGTTTGTCCACGGATTTCTCGAAAACGAGAGTATACTGTCCGTATAAAGCTAATCTTGTCGTCGTCAATAATAAACAATCAATCCTATTGTTTACCCGTCAAGAAAAAAATCAAAACCAAAAGTTCCTTATTCGTATGTCTGTCAGTCCAAGTCGCCAGTCCGTCTCTTCACCATGTAGGCTGGACGCCGCGACACATAGCGAGATGATTCTTTTTTTGTTAAATCAAAATCGGTCTAGTCTAGTAGTTTTTGTGATATGGTTAAATAACAAAATAACATGTTTTTTTTTATTTATTAACCCGCCTTCAATAAACTGTCAAAAGCTTAAAATAACGCATTCGTCATCTGTTTAGAAGAAACAAATTCTTTTGGTTTCGGTGCATGATGTCAAGCTTACATACAACATAACAGTCTACAAATAGTCTAAAAATATTTCATAATTTTTAGTTATTTACCCATATCATCTAGACGGCTCAGATTTAACCCTCCTCTTTACGTTCCATTAGCCTATACTAATTATCGCCAGAACTCGTATGTTTTGCGTGCTAGCAGGAATTTCAACAATGTATCCAAAATTGTTGACATCGACCTATTCGCTACGGGCATAGCTAAAGCTAAGCGATTACTTTATGAACACTGGCTCCTGTAATTTGATTTTGATTATGTTTAAGTAGGTACTCAGATTTATCCCACCTCCGGTCGTGGTTAGCGCATTTGTCACTCATAAATACTTAAATGTAAGTTTATACTTCTTTTTCAGCTATCTAGGTATCGCTGACTTTTTTTCCTTCTTAAAAAAACTTTCATTCTTGTTAATTTATTGTACTTTTTGTCTTGGTAGCGTATTTTAATGTATTAGTGCTCAATTATTTGTGATCCTGCATTGTTTCAATCGGTGAGGACCTCTAATTGGCTTTAATGTTACTACATTTGTTTTACAACTGTGTTTTATGTAGCTGTTGGTCTTCCTTTAAAAGAAAAAAATAATAATAAATAAACATCTTAAAAACTACTGGACCGATTTTGATTTAACTAAATAGGAATCATCTCGCTATGACTTCTCGTTTTTATTTTATTCATATGGTACATCAACGATAATTACAATAGTTTTCGAGACTAGCTCAGTTTTTTTGAAGGCGGTTTAGTTTTTTTTATTATTTTTTTTACTTTAATAATAAATTAAATATGTTAGGGGGCTCTCTTAGAAAACACTTTTTTTTCCTATTTACCTAGTCAATGGTAGGAACCCTTCGTGCGCGAGCCGACTCGTACTTGACCGGTTTTTATTAAAATACGTACTTAAGCAAAAGAAATACCCACGGCAAAACCCAACGCTAGGTAAAATTACCTCGTTAATGCAACTTCATGAGCGAAAAAACTATCGACACCTAAACTTTTTTCCTGGTACTTAGGCATTCTGGAATATTATTAATAGTATTACCTCCTTTTTCGAAGTCGGTAAAATGGATTTATTTTAACCTTAGGTATAAATGTATGTATTTATCCTCATAAAATATCGACAGAGGTGCTCGTAGCGGAGTGTGGCTGGCAGCGCTTCGGTAGTGACAGAATATATTATAGTACTAGTTAGTGATACCGAAGTTAAGCAACTTACGGCGCGGTAGTGTTTGGATGGGTGACCATTCCGATAAGTGACGTATATCACGAGCATCTCCGTGCTTCGAACGAAAGGCACGTTAAGCAGTTGTTCCCGGCTAATATCGGTTGATTTTAATCGTTAGCCTCATCAGAGGCCCTATGGGCCGGCTTGATAAAATCTGACAGCAAGGTTGGTCGCTTGCCTTGCAAACACCCCTCCGCCAATCCGCACTGAGCCCGCGTGGTGGAGTATGGCTCATTACTACCTCATACTTGATGAGTAAAGGCCTTTGCCCAGCAGTGGGAGGGATGCTTACAGGCTAACTTAACAAACTTTGAAAATATCTACAATACATACAATACATTAGAACAGTGCGCTTACGTAAACGGTATGACTTGATTCATTTGACGAGTTAAACTTATAAAAATCAGTTATGTTGATGTTATGATGAACAAATGACAAAATTGAAAATACCGGCCAAGCGCGAGTCGTACCTGCGCGAGTCGAACCTGCGCACTGAAGGTTCCGTACCACCCTTAAACTGAATTCGGGGTCTACTTACTTTCACCTAGCGAAAATATCAGAATATTTTTTGAAACCAGAGGTAACTTTGTTTTTTATAGTTTATTTATTTATTTATTTATACTTTATCATGTATTATTATTGTGTTTTTTTTAACTTTCTTAATTTGAAAGTTAGATGGGGGGACGCCCCTTTTACCACTTTGGAAGCGTCGATCTCTCAAATTTTAGACTTTTAGAAAAAATGGTTTTAGGAACCACAATGTCATTTTGAAAGACCTATCTAAAGACCACACGTATAGGTTTAAGTACTAAAAATTAAGGTTTTAGTTTCATGTATGTATGGGATACATGAAACTAAAACCTTATTTTTTTTTCCCTTAAATATTCCCTTTCCCTTAAATATATTTTTTTTATACTTTTTGTTTCTGTATCGGAAAGCGATGAACAAGATAGACATGCCTACCAAGTTTCATTTGTGTGATGATAATAGTTTTAGAATAAAGTGGCTGTGACATACGGGCGGACGGACAGACAGACTTGACGAAACTATAAGGGTTCCGTTTTTTGCTATTTGGCTACGGAACCCTAAAAATACCTCATCAAATATCATCATCACTAAATTAAAGAAAAATACTTACTTTATTTGACCCAACTTACATAATTCAATTAAATTCCAAAGGACATCATTCATTTTGGACCAAAAATCAAAAGTGCCGGCCGGTGAAAAAAAAATTATAGATTATTATAGAACATGCTATCGCGATCATTTATTGTTATGATGACAACTCTCTACAATTAGCGGCCACCCATTTTTTTAGGTTTGAATGTTTTATTTACATTGATCCTAAGAACGAAAGTGGCGGCCAAAAAAAATACTAGATTACTATAGGTAACGTCCAGATGATCATTTTTTAGTTCGACGACAACATGATACGATTAGCGGCCAAGCAGTTATTCAAGTTTGAAGATTTCGTAAAAAATTGAAAGTGGCGACTGGCGGCCAATCAAAAAAAATACTCGGTTAGTATAGGTCCTACTCTGGCGATCATTTTTGTTATGACAACAACACTTTAAGATAAGCGGCCAAGCAGCTAATTATGTTAGAATGTTACATAAAATAAATACGAAAAAGTGTGATTGGTGAAAATAAATAGTAGAATATTATAGAGTACATTGTGGTGATCATTTCTTGCTATGACGACAACATTGTACGATGAGCGGCCAAGCAGTTATTTGACAATAAAGTGATTTTGGACCAAAAACTGGAAGTGGTGGCCAGTGAAAAAAAATATCAGATTCTTGTAGATTACGTTAAGGCGATCATATTTTGGTATCGCGACAACTCTCTACAATTAGCGGCCACCCATTTTTTTAAAGGTTTGAATGTTTTATTTACATTGATCCTAAAAACGAAAGTGGCGGCCAAAAGAAACAAATACTAGATTACTATAGGTAACATCCAGATGATCATTTTTTAGTTCGACGACAACATGATACGATAAGCGGCCAAGCAGTTATTTAAGTTTGAAGATTTCGTAAAAATTTAAAAGTGGCGGCCAATCAAAAAAAATACTCGGTTAGTAAAGGTCTAGATCTGGCGATCATTTTTTGTTATGACAGCAACACTCTACGATAAGCGGCCAAGCAGCTATTTATGTTTGAATGTTACATAAAATAAATACGAAAAAGTGTGATTAATGAAAATAAAAAGTAGGATATTATAGAGTACATTGTGGTGATCATGTCTTGCTATGACGACAACATTGTACGATGAGCAGCCAAGCAGATGTTGTAATATGAAATGAGTGTCAGAATGTTATCTATACGAATCCAGCATTTGTTTTTATTGGACGGCACTTTCGTTCTTAGGATCAATGCATACGAAACATTGAAACTTAAATAACAGCTTGGCCGCTTATTGCAGAATGTTGTCGCCATACCAAAAAATAGTCGCCTCAACGTGATCTACAAGAATCTGTTATTTTTTTTCACTGGCCGCCACTTTCGGTTTTGGTCCACGAATGTATGGGACGTGAATCTTCTCCTTTTAAACAATTAAATAACATTCTTATGTCATTACAAAACAAATGTCTTTAAAGACACTTAGGCTCACTTGCGCACGATGATTTAACCCAGGATTACGGTAACCCAGGATTAAATTATCATTCTGTCTCTGTCAGTTTAATTGACGTTGACAGAGACAGAATGAAGATTTAATCCTGGGTTAGCGTAATCCTAGGCTAAAGCCCACTTGCGAACAATGATTTAACCCAGGATTAAATCAGGATTAAAATGGGGATTAAATCAGGAAATTAAATCAGGATTACACTAACCCAGGATTAAAATGGGTTAGTGTAATCCTGGGTTAAATCATCGTGCGCAAGTGCCACTTAGCTAGTTCAAGTGGGTGTCGCGGCACAGAATATATAAGTCGCGGTGACACATGTGGCGAATCGTGAAGGACGTGACTTGTTTTTATTCTTTGTTCACGAAACGCTCACAAATCATACTTCTGTGCCGGTTGATTTACACAAGTTGTAGGTGATTTCATATTTAGCACGTACGATTCAATTGTAAACTTCAAATACAATGAACATGTCAATTGAATAAATTACACCCAGCAGATGATGTCAGCGAAGCAACCTACTCACTTTTGACGTTTACTATCGTTAACAATGTTTTAACTGCCTCCCTAGTTTACGCGAATTTTGACTTTGAGGTGCACGCACTAGCTAGTTGCTAGCTAGACCCTAGCTCGCTAGAGTCTATATGGTGAGTGGCACCTCCGAGCCAAAAGTATTTATACTAATACTAAAAAGCTGAGAAGTTTTTTTTAAGCGCTAATCTCAGGAACTACTGGACCGATAAAAACTTTTTTTTTTGGGTAGCTTATTCATCGGGGAAGGCTTTATGCTATAAAACCTAAAAAATGTAAAGCTGACATCTTTGGACCGTATTTCTTGCTAAAAGTTTGGTATAGTTTGGACATCCCGGTGCAGCTAGACCTAGCCGAAAGGCTTACTTTCACACAGTCGCAGCACCAGGTCTCATTGCGCCTAATATCTCGATATCTATAGAGGGTGGTTACTGATATTGATTTGCATGTTTTTATGTATGTGACTGGGGTGCGCATAGTCTTACATAACTTTTCAACTCCTGTCGGAGGAACAAAAATATTTCACTTACCATTTAAAATAATAATGATCATTCTTGATAAAAATATAAAACTCGTTTTTGAGATATAAATATAGCACATTTTCATTAACACCAAATATAACTTTGTCTTTCATACAAAAACACTATGAAAAACAAAGTTTCACAATCTTTTTGACAGCAAAAATTTGCTGTCAAAAATATTGTGATATTTTCGCTGGGTGGAAGTAAGTGGACCCCGGATTCAGTTTAAAGGTGGCACGGAACCCTCAGTGTTCGGGTCCGACTCACACTTGGCCGGTGTTAGATAGAAAAGAAGACAGACAAACTGACAGATTCGTCAAACTTATAAGCTATTCTGAACACTTTATGAGTTGAAATATGACATTATTAGTAACAACATTATTAAATACTAGCGGCCCGTCAGCGACTTCGTACGCGCGCAATAGTTTTATTCCGTTCCCATAGATCGTAGCGAAAATATTTAAAGCCGATACACATTAAACTATGTCTATAGCCTTCCCTGATAAATTAGCTATCTAACAATGTATGTAACATATTTTATAACCGGACCAATAGTTCCTGTGATTAACGCGTTCAAACAAACAAACAAAAACATCCAGTTTTTAAATATATACGTAGAAATGCGTATAGATAAATGTTATATTTTATGTACACACAACACGTAGCCCGGTCTTTAATCTGGTCAAACTTACACGGGGATTATCATCGTTTTATTTTACAACGAAATGGAAATACTTACTACGCCTATCGTCAATCGTAAATTTTTTTCGGGTTCTAATAAAAAGACCAGGCTATACTTTGTGCGCTTACACAGCATCATGCCACATACAGACTGTGGGAGAAGCAAATTCCTTCAAGTCTTCCCCACTACCTAAGAGTTTGAACTTGAGCTTTGTTTATGGTCATAGCGAATACTCTACTTTCTTGAATTCAAATCGTGATTCGTGATTCAAAGGGACAATTATATGTAGGAATCTACGCCGTCATCATCATCAACACCCAAAAGCCGACCACTGCTAAACATAGGCCCCCACGAAAAGTTTGCAGAAAAGTTCCAGATTGGACACCCTTCGACCCTTCGACGACAGAACCAGCGTAGAATGTCCACTGACAATATGAACAAACGATTTGCAAACTACACTGGACAGAGACCGCTTGATACCTACCTACCCTGTTTATACACAAAATAATATTATTTAATATACTAAGGAATAAAATCTCTTCTCGAGCATTTTCTCGAGAGCAACATCAAAAACAAACATGTGTCAAAACATTGTGTCTTAGACATTTCAAATGATTGTCAAAAAAGAATTAAAAATATTTTTATCATTAATTCATTAGCACTAAAGAGTATTGATATCAAATTCGAAGCAAATCACCCCCAAAATAACCGTAACCCTTTTTACCCCCTTATGAGATGAATTTTAATAAAATACAAAAAATTGTTTTAATTGTTCTCTTCAGTTACTCCGTGATCATGGCGCTTGCAACAGTGCCGAAATATCGGAAGCTCATAAATAATAAGGTACATGGTAGCAATCCCGTATCTAACTATTCTAAATACAAAAGTCTTCAGTAGTCTTCCGTCAATTCTGTAAAAGAATGTGTATGCAAAATTTGAAGGAAGGAAAGATTGGACGAAGGGATCTGGTTGTCCCATACAAACTTTGCACCCCTTTTTGACCTCCTTAGGGATGGAATTTCTGAAAATCCTTGCTTATCGAAACCCTTCGTCGTACAAAGAACACACCCTCCCAGTTTCAGGTCTCTACGATCAGCGGTTTAGGCTGTGCGTTGATCCATCAGTCAGTCAATCAATAAGTCAGTCGTTCAGGACAAAGCATTTTATAACTATAAACGAGTAAAACAATGTGATCATTGAATGTTATAAAGAAAAATAAAATAACAGATTATTGGGACTATTGGGAGTAACAGTATCAATTTATAAAAAAATATCCAAAAACCCCGATAAAAAAAAATGAACTGATGAAAAGGGAAAACATTAAGATAATACATATATTTTGTAACCTCCTTTTGACGACCAACAATATAATTAAATTTTTAAATGTTTTAAGTATGTTTACGATTTAACGCCAAAAATCCTCAAATTTTTCAGACAAACATGATGATAGCTTAATTGTCAAAATCTAGCCAGTAGTAAAGAAATTTAAAAATAAACAAACGTATCTTACGCACAAACATACTCTTCCTGACATTCGGGAGTAACTACATAAAAACACTTTGAATTTTTAAAAGACCGGGAATAGCGATAAGCGTCGGCTCGACTCGCCTTGACCTACTGCGGCACACGATGTAGATAGGCAGGCTCTTGCCTCTCGCGTCTCGCCTACAGCTACAGCAAAGGGAGCGACCACCCCTAACCCGATGTCTCCAAAATATTTTTGCATCAATAACTCTAATAGTTTAAGTCAGAAAATCCAAAAATATTCTACACTGCTACAGTATTTTCTGGAACTTAACTTGAGTTGCAGTTGCTCGGTCTTGGAGAGGAGTTGGGGTTGAAATGTTAGCAATTTAGTATTTTTATTTAGTTGGGTCTAGGGCTAAGTTGGCAGCAAGCTATTTGTTGGAAAGTTATTGTTTTTGAAGTTCCGGGTACCACCCTCCTAATCAATTGCCACCAGTGAGTTGTTAGGATAGAGAAGCTATGAGAAGCAAAAATTGAGTCGCAAATACGACGGCAAGATTGTGACATTTTCCTTAAAATTTTAATTTCGATTTATAAATTTGTACTGTGAGTTGATGACTCTGTCGTCAATTCATGGAGCACAACATTTGTTCGTGGTGTCAGTTCCATACGGTAGTAATAGTAGTTCAATGATTGCCACTGTTTTTATTGTAGTCAGGCGCAGCATAAGGCCACTGTCATGAGTCGGGCTCGTGTCCATTCGACTAATGGAGTTATTGCACAAGTGGCAGCACGGGCGCGTTTTCTCTTAAATCACAATGAACAGCAGCGAGCTTCGTCGCGGGCAGCGAGCGCGCGTCGCATTCGCGCACGCAACATGATTGTCGTCGCGGTCCCGCCCGCTAAGGGCCCTTACACATTACGACTTTATTTAGCCATACAAACGCGATTCAGTAATTCAGTATCCTTACACATAACGAAGGACTATATTTAGGCATACAAACGCGATTCAGTAATTCAGTATCCTAACACATAACGAACGACTATATTTAGCCATAAAAACGCTATTCAGTATCGATACAGCCGCAAATATTATAAATGTGTTTGCTAAAAGTAGCGATACAAACGCGATGCAGTCGCTCAGCTGTCGAACATGCAAAAAGTCGAATTGTGTAAGGATCCTAAGCGTTACTTCACTTTTATGAGAATAAGACTGCTTTGTTCATTTAAAAAAAACACGGCTCGGACATATTCTACGCATAAAGTCAGGCTGTAGCGTTTGAAATAAGTTGTCCCCGTGACCCGGACTTGGACAGTTTCGATGTCTTATTGTTGGTAGTGCTGTCTCAATTTCTAGGATGGCATCATATAGTTCCTTTAAATTGATTTGTTGCTGTTAAAGCGATACACAAATCTTTTTTGGTAGATCGAAGGGTAGCTAGTGTATGTAGTTGTTCCTTCGCTCGGTGTAGTTTTAATAAGTAGGTAAAACATTCGATATGTTATTTCTGCTTTCGTGAAGCGCAGATCCGCCGCCAAGGTATCGCGATTGTCCTGCTAAAAGTCTCCGCGATGAGGATGACGCCGACCTCTAAACAATTATTCGCCTTCTACGCAGGCGGCTGCGCACTGATTTCACGCGCCGCAGCTCGCGCCATCGCTTACCTACTTTATTATGAAAGATTCCTTCCTAACATCCGCATTGCTTTTGTTGCATTCTTATATCATACAGCCTTTAGTACCGTGCTTTAGTATAGTGCGTTCCGTTGCTATTCAGTGGTTTGCTTTACTTTTAGCTGAACAGAAACTAGCACGTTTACCTGATGTTCGTGCAGCTACAACCAACAATAACGCTAACCGTTATAATAATTCATGTTACACGTTCGTTGGCGGCGCATTGCACATGAAACAATAGAAATCCGACACGAATGTATCAGGAAAGCGGCGCGCTCGCGGTTCGCAGCGGCACACACACATACATAGAGCCGCCACCGAGATTGTGATATATTTTGCCACAAATTTTGTGAATGGATACAGTGGCTCACAATCAGAAGGTCTAAAAAGCAAAACGTCCAATAGCGCGAAACGCCTAATGAGCACTAAACTCCATTCATCTTTGCTAGTCCAATATTGTAAACAATAAGTCGGTAATTTGGTAGATAGGTGGTTTGGAGCCTTGCATCTAAGAAGTTTTAAGAACTAGGACATTTAAAAACAATCGAAAATTTTGTGTATTTTAAAAACGCTATAACGCGTAACCTTTCTCGTCATAGCATTCATTTGTCACTTTTTTGTACTGCACTAAAAAACGACGATATTTTTTTTTGGTTTTGCTTCAATAATTCTTAGCGCTTACATTTTAGAGAGCTGCAAATATGGATTAATTCTATCTAGGCGGACCTAAACAACATACCAATAAACCGGCCAAGTGCGAGTCGGACTCGCGCACTGAGGGTTACGTGCCAACTTTAACTGAATTAGGGATTCTTTCTTACTTCCACTTAGCCAAAATACCACAATATTATATTGACCACAAATATAACTTTGTTTTTCATAGTGTTTGTATGAAAGACAAAGTTATATTTGCGGTTATTAAAAATGTGCTATATCTCAAAAACTACAAGTTTGATTTCGCTTAAACCAATTTTCGTTGAAAGTTTTTGTTGAGATCTACATCACATATTTTTTTCAAAATTTTCACTTTCTTAGTTCCAAAATTAGATGGGGGGATGCTCATTTTACCACTTAGGAAGCGTCCATCTCTCAAACGTTAGACTTTTAGAAAAAATGGTTTTAGAAACCTCAATGTCATTTTGAAAGACCTATCTATAAACGTACACGTATAGGTTTGAGTAAAAAAAATTTTTTGGTTTTAGTTTCATGTATGGGAGCTGATGGGAGCCCCCCCTTTGATATAATTTTTTAAATTTTTTGTACCTACTTATATTCTATTATTAAAGTGAAAATACGAGTATTTTGTGAATATTTAAATTTATTTATTTATTTAAAGTGCCTACCTGTTGCCATAATTGATAGAGCACAAAGGGCAAAAACATCGCGTTTGTTGTATGTAAGAAATCGATTATAACATGCTTATCCCGTTACGAGTCCCGTATGAATTGCTTTTAACAAAATTCAAATACCTGTCCCTTGAATCCAGACGGTCGCTACTGTCAGTCATGTTTCTGTACAATTTAATCAATAATAGAATCGATTGCATAAGCCTCTGTAACTCGATCCACTACAGCGTCCCCAGACATGCTGTGCTGAAGCACGCGTAAGAAGGAAAAGACCTTCTACTCGTATGTGAATTTATGCAGAACCAATAATGCAGGCCGGCGCGCTCCTTTGAATAGACTGTTATCCATTTTCAACCAGAACTTTAATGGTCTCCACTTCTCCCAGAGTCCCTTTAAATTTAAAAATCTTATTTTAGACGCTCTGCGTATTTTTTTAAGTTAATCATGTAGCACATAATTTGTTTGTAATCCCTTAATGAATTAAAAAAAATGCTTATTGCAGGATGTACTTGAATGTGCTTCGTCCCGATTGTAGATGCTCGCTTCGCTATGAATGTTGAGGCATATTGTGAACTTGTCCCCATTTCCTTCCTATCGTAAAAGTTGGTTCTGATCCAGAAAAGAAAGTACAATTGAATTGCGATGCGCCCAGCACTGAACCGATATCGCTTGTTACAGGTGAGTGGTGGCCCGTGGGCGCCACGTGCATGTCTCTATCATGCTGGACTGCCTCTGGTAAGTCGACTTTGCACGCCACGCGCCTACACCCCCATCTGCCATCCACTACCCATCTCCGCCCATTATTCCCCCGTTCCAAATATTGCTCATCTATGTCTGAATTTCTCATGTAGGGATTTATGATGGGGACCACCTGACTGACACATGGGATTTACACATTCGCGCTCGCTATTCTCCTCGTCTTTAGACCAGACGTTCGTAAACCAAACCACTAAAGCCATATACCATTTTAATTAGAAAGCAAACTGCATTCTTAATTTTGAAGATACATAAAATCTCAAGATTTAATTAATATGTTACACTCCTTGTTGGACAACCTTCGCCGTACATAATATTCAAACTTGCGTGTTGAAACACCTAGTTTGTTTGTCGAAAACATCTATCACAATCTACGGTCCGCTTTAGTTCGTGTTCGCTATTCGTGCCCTTTGCTTGCACGAGCACATGTATCGCGAAAACGAAATTGCCAGAATCCATCTTCAGAATCTATTATTGCGTTCCATCACTTGCATCGCAATTTTGAGATCGTCCGTTTATATTTGAAATGTCATCGATGCAAATGTTTAATGCAGCAATTCCTAATTAATTATGCAACATGTGTGTATTTATACGCATTTAGCTAATTTTAGACCATAAACAATCATAACCCGAATCAATAGGGCGTCTGTTCAAAGTCATTCGGACCGAAGGAGGGGGATGAGGCTGTCCCCAAAGCGGAGGGGCGGCGGCCGATGTTTTTCATCCGTCGGTTCTCGGTAGTGACGGTCGGCGCCGCGGCCGTCAGTTCCGCGCAGACCGCAACTCGAGTAGCAGTCTGCGATGGTCCGCGGAGCAAAGTTGCTCGTAGTTGTCGATAGTCACCCGCTTGCTCCTGGATAGTGCAGTGTTTTTGCAAACAGCGCTGCCTGGACTACTCGCGTACCGGGTATGTGACGTGATGCTGCGGTCGGCTGCCCCTGGCGGCATGGTGGGCCTCCCACCGCCGCCTCACGCGCGGCTGTCCCTCTTCGACTCTTGTCACAGGAAAATCAGACTCATCGGTGGAGGACCAGTCGCTTTTTTGGGAGGACTCGTTGCGTGAGTTTACGATCTTTTTTCTGATCTGACCCAATCACTTGTAGCTGCCATGTTATTATAACTAAACGCGCCAAATCATCAAGTGTTACTTAGTGCAAGCCACCCAAACTTCTGAAGTGATTGTATATTGTCGTGCAATTGAGATTGTGCATTAGATAACGGTGAAGCCAGCAACGACACGGTCTAAATGTGCGCACAAACCACAAGGCGGTTTCCGGAACGCATCTCACGATCCCTGATGTTTTGACCTCAATTCTCCCGGTTTTATCGGCTTTATTGTTTGTGGTCGCCGCAGTGACAAGACACAATCACTACAATCGCAGCTTGACCCTGAATACAGATATTGTTTTGAATCAAAGCAAGTATAACATACTGCAGTCTGTACCTGCCTAACATGGTTAGCGTGGTTTTTAGGTTTATGGGTTCGTGTTGCCAGTTCCCATCAACACGGGCGAGAAAGCCAACTCAATACCATTGGGAAGATCAGTAAAATAAGAAGAAGACATAGTGATCAAGTAATTTTTATCTGTCAAAAACTTGTAAATATCATCAATAACATCTGCAATATTTCGCAGCGCAGCTGTGGAAAAAAGTTCAACTCATTTAAAAGTATTGGTTTCTCTGAATTTTTGTGATATCTCTTCATGATGATTTCCATGACGAGTACCTACAGTGGTGCAGACTACAGTTCACAGTTGTGTGTAACGGGATGCACCGGCGCTGGCAGCGCGCTTCGGCCTCGATTTATGCTGCTGAGCAGCGATGTGCTGTTGTATTATTTGCAGGCTACATTCGCATTCTTGTAATATGGCTAGCTACACAACATGAATAAGTGTCCTTTAAAATAATAAAAGCATTGAAAGGTTAACCTGCTACAATAAACATTGCGTTGCATTCGTTTATTAGGCAGTTGGCTTGGCACACATACCTACTACACTTATACCGACTGTGACTAGCGACCACCAATTTTCCATGTGAACCGAATCATTAAATTTGACAACGGGACCGTTGGAAGTGTGTAATTTCAAGTGAATTTGTATCATTTGAATTCTGCTCTTGTCTTTTGTTAGAAGTGAAAGTTTAAGTAAACAGGGCGCTCGGCGCTCGTTACATTACAACGGTAACGATCCAGCACAGGTCACCGATTACTCGGAGAGTGTTTATAATGAGAATGAATATTAATTTATTGATTTTTGCCTGTCAGAAGAGTTGACAATTTGTGCGTTCTTTATGGCTAAAACTTTTGAATACTTCTTATCGCGATTTAAGTCCGTCGATGATGAGACTGAAATAACAGGATTATTTCGAAATATGTTGTTGTTTGATACGCATTAGGTAAAATATTCTCAGTTGCCGACGCGACCTTGGCGCACATCGCGCGATGTGACGTTGCGTCACAACGCAATGCCGATTCGCTTATACATTCCCCCTCCTCGTCAGCTACTCGTTAACACGATATCGCTAATTCCGGAACTGCTGTTTGTTTGACGCCTTTAAACAATTGTATTCTGTCTCTTTTTAATTGTTTATAATAACAAGAAACATTCACTTTAGTTTTAAACCGTTGCATAGGTACCGAGAACTAAGCAGTAAGCACATTGTGTTTGAATCAAGCCGGGCCTTGAAATAGTGAATATTTGTTATTTAAAGGCTCCGTAACTCAATTTAAAAAAAAACGTCTTTTCAATCAAGCTTCTTTTTTTCTAGAACGCATGGAATTGTCGTTTTGAAATTAATACCAAAGCTTCGGTCCAAGGTCGGAAATTGTACCAAGTTGAAGCATTGAAAGAATAAAAGTTCCAAGTATAGTATAGGTACGCAACCATACGCAATACAATCAAGAGATATTAATATACGCAATACAATCAAATTTTTGAACTAAAACAGGGGGCCGGGATAGGGATATTATGTTCAGTAGATTCACATAATTGTTTTTTATTATATATGACTTTGATATAAGCTCTAGAAGCAACTCTAAGAAACTTCAGTGGCCGGACGTTTTCCAAGATATCGATCGTTTATTCTCGTGTAAACGTCGAGGCGGTTACGGTCGGCGGGCTTCGCAAGTGACCTACATAATTATGCGCATGTAACGAAAACTAATCATGCCGTACTCTAATCGTTTTAAATATATTTTACTAAGACACAGCTGCGAAACGCAATACCAAAACCACAGAAGATATAACCAAAATCGGTGGGTTTCGTACAATTTTCACTGCGTCGTGCGTTTCATTAATTTAGACTAGCGCCGTCGCTTAAGGCCAGTTCCCATGATCAAAGATTATAACAATAATGATCCTCCTTTTATTGGGTATGAATCGCGCCAAGTCTTTGTCTCATGCATGGGTCACTGGACCCGTCGCGCGTCGGACGCTTGATGCATATTCTATAAGTAAATCGATCGGCCTACTTATACCCATACCATAAGTAGCAGGCACCTCTACCGATCGATTGCGAAAGTAAATAGCCTCTTATTACACGGATCTGACTTATTGACATTTAAGTAAAAGTTTTTGGCTGGATATATAAGATAAGACCTACTGTAGTAAACCTAACATACCTGTAGTAAAGTAGTAATAAAGTTATTTTATCGTTCTGGTGCTCTAGTATCGGCAACGAAAATGAGGGTAATGTGTTCCAATCAAAATTGTGAATGTAACCCATAAAAATAATATATTTTGTTTGTTTTTTTTTTTTAAATTTCATGCCCTGCGATGCAGACGCAGAGTAGGCCAAAACTGTGTTTCGAGGTAGTTGTAAAAATGATTGTACCAACATGTACATACGTTACTTGTGAAAGCAGACGTACATTATGCAGAGGCAATCGCAACGGCCTTCGAGCTAGTGAAAGACTCATGCAGGTATTGCGCCACCCACCGCCGCCCGCGCCCGCACCCGCTGCCGCTGCCGGCGCCGGCGCCGGCGCATTTGCTCCGAGACTCTGGATAAGTTCTGATTTGCCACTCGGCACGAGCTGAAGAAGACTCCATCCTCGAATTTATGTTTTACGCTTGCCATAATGATGGGCCAAGTCTAGGTAGTTGATAGTATCGATGGTAACATCGTTGACAGTCGCTGGTTGACATCAATGGTACTCGAACGTTACATGTTATATCTACTGTACATACGTGTCATCGCATAATTCGGCATATCGAACCGACTGCTTTGCATTAATGGAACAAAACATCGACATCATTTCGTATCGACATCGACAGTGCTCATCCACAGAAGTGATCAATAAGGTCCTTATTTCCTTTTACGTGTCTGCATCGATAGTTCGTGTTCGCATCGCCACATCGACAGTAATCGATGAGATCTGTCAGACAAATTGTAAATACTGATCTCGATGTGGATAATTTGTTTTTTAGGGTTCCGTAGCCGAATCGCAAAAACCTCTTGGATGAATAGAACCCTTATAGATTCGTTAAGTCTGTCTATAATTAAAATAATATATATTAGATCTTTAACAATATTTACTTTCAACGAAAGTAATTGGTTTAAAACGAGATCGAATTGGTAGGTTTTGAGATATAGAACATTTTCATCAACCGCAAATACATAACTTTGTCCTTCATAAAAAGAAAAGTTATTATTGTTATCAAAAAAATCTGGTATTTGGCTAGGTCAGGTTACCCCTGATTCAGTTTAAAGTTGGCACAGAACCCTCAGTCCGACTCGCACTTGGCCGGTTTTATTTTTAATCGTACCTATCATTCTAAAGCAAATTTTCGTAAGGTTCTAAGAAATGCATAATGTATATATTTAGGGATACTTACTGTAGTAAAATGTGTCGGACTCGGAACTCGTTGTGTGATGCTTATAGTGTAGCCGCCCAGAGAATGCTCATTTGAAGTTTTCAATACAAAATACAACATTTAATGATCATTCAATTTTGACTGAACATCTAGGAGTGTAGGTAGGAGAATTGAAAATTTCAAGTTTCCCATCCTTTCCATTCTTTAATAAAAAATAAAAAACTCTGGACGGATAAAAGAGATGTTTACAAAAATGCCCAGACCATGTAGAGTTTCTCTAAAAATAGTTTTAAGTACATGTAATTTAACGAACATAAAATCTCAGTGCGATTTAATATTTATTAAGATAAAATAAGATGAGACTCTTTATTGCACATCACAGAATATTTATATACAGGGTGTCCAGAAAGTCAAGGCCAAGCCGAAACCGGGTGATAGGCTAGGCCATGACAGTCACTAGAAAAAAAAATAAAAAAAAATAACATATATGAACTTTTAAAAAGAAACTAAAAATTTACTCCTTTCGGTTTGTCGACTACTGTGGCCACAAATATTAACTTTCTTCGTATATTGGTTTTGCGTTGTATACCTGAATAGTCCTTTTGTCAACGTTAGTTTAAAATTTAAGCACAGCTCTAACCATTTTCATTCCATGACACTTTAAAGTCTAACCAAGAAATCAAACTAATTGCAAGACCGAACTTAACTCACTGTACTGAGAAAAAATGTAGAGGGACTATTGCGGCAACTTACTACAAAAAATGGCGCACTTAGTCTAGATTCTAAAATGGTATAACACTTGCTAATTTAATTAATAAAAAATAAGATTTTTTTAATTTTTGTTAATTAACCTGCTTTTTGCCTACTTTCGTGAACACTTTTTTAATGTGTTTAATACATACCATTCAGCCCACTCACCATTAATAATTCAAGGTGGAATTCCATAGAAGGCCATTGTATCTGTTGCATCAGATCATTAATAAGTTTTAAAGTCACCTCACACAATTGCTGCTGTCATTATTACTAAACTCCTAAGCGTTAAGGAGTTCCACCATCAGCACGGAACCAAACTAAGATGAGTCTAAGTCATTAATATTTGACAGAGTTAAGATACTGGCCTTAAAACGCTTTAAACGTGCTTGTAAAATTTGAGGGTTTCCCTCTTTCCCTCGAATAAAGAACCTCCTCCTATTTTGAAATCGATTAGAACACATAAAGTCCGTATTATTATGACGGCTGGGGGCATACTGGTATGTACTAAACACATTTAAAAAAGTGTTTACTAAAGTAGGCAAAAAGCAGGTCACTTAACAAAAAATTTAAAAACACCTCTTTTATTAATAAAATTAGCAGTTATACCATTTTAGAATCTGGACTAAGTGCGCCATCTTTTGTAGTAAGTTGCCGCAGTAGTCCCTGTATATTTTTTTCAGTACAGTGAGTAAAGTTCGGTCTTGCAATAAGTTTGATTTCTTAGTTGGACTTTAAAGAGTCATGGAATTAAAATGGTTAGAGCTGTGCTTAAATTTTAAACTAACGTTGACAAAAGGACTATTCAGGCATACAACGCAAAACAAATATCTGAACAAAGTTAATATTTGTGGCCACAGTAGTCGACAAACCAATACAAGGTGTAATTTTTTTAGTTTTTTTTTCAAAAGTCCATAATGGAAAAGTACATAAGTTAGAATTTTAATTTTATTTTTCTAGTGACTGTCATGGCCTAAACTAACCTTGACTTTCTGGACATCCTGAATATATTAATTTTAATATATATATTAACTCGTTAAAAAAAAAGAAATGTACAATGTAGGCGGTCTTATTGCTATAATCGATCTTGTTAGCATCCAGGGAAAATTCGAGTATCATAATGATACGTACGTAAGCAATGGAGATATTTGATGCGCCATAGCATGCGGGCTGTGAATTAGGTGACAAGATAAGATCCTGGGGGCATTCGGGCGCGCGTGAGCCTTGAGTTGTGGTGGTTTGTAGTAGAAACGTAATAGTAAAATATTATTTTTATTTATTTATTTAAAGACTTTATTGCACAAATTTAGTGTACAAAGGTGGACTTAATGCTAAAAGCATTCTCTGCCAGTCAAACCTATTAATTAATATTTATTGTGGATGTTGAATTATAATATCCTAGTATAAAATTATATTGAAATATTAACTTTACTACATGTTCACCGCGTTCAAAAAAGCATAACGTTTACATAATAGGTATGATATTTTATCATGTACAAGGTGTTGGCATTTTCTTCATACCAACGTAACCATGCCCTTTTATTAACAAGCATTTGGGTTTTGCATTTCAACAATCTAGCCAAAAGCAAGTTCTCTTGGAAGTTGGTCTGAAATTGTTGTAATAATAAAAGTAACTAATAAAATTGTTCGCAAGGTTCAACCAAGTGGTCTACGGTCGCATGCGGCCGCGGCAGCGAGTGCCCTTTTACGAGATCGATTGTTGTCCCTTCACCACCGCTGCACTCCCGCCGCGATCTCGCTCAGTGTGACACCAAACTTATCATATTAATTAAGCGCTTAATAAGTTCTAATTCTTATCTACGAGGGCCAATTACAATCTGCTGTCCTTTCTCGGCAATATTATTATGAACGAAGTAAATTACGTGGCACAACAATGATGTCACTGCCTCCCGCCTGTCGCGCAAGGAGAGCTACCACAGCTGCCACAATCTGATCGGGTGACGCCATTACGTTGCTCAGACAGGTAGCAGTATTTTATCTCCGCTATAAAATATGACTGCATTATCTAACTGTCTCCGGATGATAGTTATTTATTATGTTAACACGCTCACTAAAAATATTGACCCTTTTCTCCTATAATATCGTGCACTGCACTGCCTAGAATTTACTTTGATTAAAGTGTTACTGTGGTTCAGTAGTGGATTTTTTTTATTATAAAAGAATGTTGGCTATAACTAGAAAGGGGTGCGTGATGATGTACGTACGCCGCCACCTTGACCTTCATTCCCTCCCACCTCGCGACCTCCCGCCCGCAACTCGCACCCCAGCCCCGCCCTCTGCCATCCACACAACCTCTTTCGCGGCATTCAGAGCAGGTGATTAATGGAAGAAATTTTTAAGCGCTCGTTGAACATCTTTATTATCGAATTGTTTTTCTGATTTTGATCATATTGAAATTAGTTATTACAAGTTTTTTTACATTTACGACCACTTTGTAGGCCAAAAAGAGCACATTTTTTTTGTATGAACTTTAAAGGACATTGTTTATTAATATTATCGTAGGATGTAACAAAGTAGTATTAAATAATAAAGTTGATTCTTGTTGTCTCCAAAAATTATTAAGACTCGATGGCATTCTGCAAGTAATTAACCTACGCTACGCGGCTTGGTGGCCGTGACGTGGGGCTTAGAGGCGTAACGTAACATGGACTTAAATTATTATATACATTCTAAATCTAGTCAAGGTTGTTGTTTGTATCGTCACTGCTGGACATACACAACAGCGGTGACTTGTTTGCTTGTAGTAACTTACATACTTGCTGCACTTGCTTTTGAGAAGCCTAGTTAAGCTACATTCACGTAAAATTTATGATAAAAACACATGTGATAGTTTCAGTCAAACATTTTTAAAACTAGTTAGTAACTAGTATTTATACCAGAATGGTTGCTATTGCTTGCTGTCCGAGCTGGTGTGTATCGCTCCTGGAATGAATGGATTATGTATGTAAATTAATATGTTATGAGATATTACTGCATTATTATGATATCATATTGTCATCGTTGGCTAGTTTGTATTTTGCTAATGATGGAAATTGGGGCTCGATAATAAGAACAGAAACCAGTATACCATTTATTTTACTTTTTTGTTATATAATTTTATAACACTGTACTTGTTTGCAATACATGAATCTATCTATCTACCATATTATTAGTCCACTAATGAGTTGACTCGTGACCAACAACTCGTAGTACAAATCATAATTCGAAATGCAAATTTTCAAAAAAAAACCCTCACTATCTTGTCGTCGTTTTACGACACATTTTTTGCTTGGCATAGCTTCCCTTTACGTGTAGTAACAACTCACTGACTAATGCCTACCAATAAATACGTTTTTATTTCGTGTGTCTACAGGAAAAAGTGGAAAAGTGGAAAAAGTGTACTATAGAATTGTATGAAGCTTGATTGTGGAATCAAGCTTCATGCATTCTGCTTCATCATTTCTACCAACTAGGTCACTTTTCGAACCGATGCGACCTGTCTGTCCGCTCTTGTTGGTGAAGCGGTACGTGGGAACAAATACTTTTCCATTTGACTCTGAGAACGTGGCTGAGTAGCGTGACGAAGATTTTTAAAACGTCACCGTTGCTTGGCACTCCGCCCGCGCAAGGGTTAACGATCTGCACCGAAATCTTTGAGACACCGGCAGGAGTGCAGAAGCCGCCTCGTGCGTGCAGCGTGACCCACAATCACACAAGGCACTGTCACTCGTTGCTTTGGCAACTTTGCCGCAATGACACTTAGAATATTTTTTTTGGGTAAATTAGGTGTGTCGGTGCTTATTATGTTATTATGAACATAAATTCATGAAATTGTTCACTGCTCTGAAATAGATTGTATGAGTTGTATCTCTTTAAGAGTGCTTTATTATTTATTACCTATATGCATGCAAAGTTTGACAAACAATACGACCATCGTTAATAATAGCAAATGAAAAAACTCATTATTGTATTTAATTCTATAGGATTTTTTTGTAAATAAAAATATAGGTAATATCGATTTTAGTAGACGTAAAGTCGCGTTGGCTCCAATCGAAGGACGCGTCCGTAACTCTATTGTAACAATGTATATAATATGCGACTTTAGTCAGTTTCAAAATAACCAGCGTAATTTGTTTACCTTCATCTTTTTATGTTGCGTGGGTGATAATGATATTATAGCGATACGCTTTGCGCTGGTGTGCGAGAAAGGGACGGCAAATATTTCTGCGTTCAGTTCAGGCGCGGGGGCACGCAGGCGACGCGGGCGCGCTCAGTCATCGTCGCGATGTGCCACGCCGTGGTTCTTGGCGTGCTATTCTCGTTGCCTTCCTATCTCTACTCTGCTGTGCCATTCAGGTGAGCTCACTGGTCACCTCTATGGCTATTCTACTCATCGCTTTTCCATATTACCGAAAACGTTAATGTGTGATGTTAATGATTGTTATATTCTGTCTTCTGTGATAATTTCCTTGTCAAAAATTATTATATGTTCGAGAAGTAAAGTAATCGCGTCAAAGCCACTTTCGATATGGATATCACTGTTATAGAATCGTCATTGACCCCGCGCTATAAAGTCGATTCAAGTCAATGTTTCGGTCTCATTATAACTGTCTCGAGTTCGTCCGGCGTTAGTAGACCGGTCTTGCCCTATCGTGCTGCTGAACCGTGAATATCCACTTTCGCTCCGCCAATCATACCAATGCAGAAGTCGGTCGATGGACGATGAGTCACGTACGCACGGTAGAGTGTGGCGTGTGTGATTGACATATCAAACGCCGCGGTCACGAGCGATGGCCTCTACAGGCGGCCACCACACAACCTGTGTTCTGCATTTTACTGCGGAAGCGGGTAGTCCTGCAGCTAATGTGATCACAAATATCTTCTTATCTGACTTTGGTACCTTCGAGAGGCCTTCGAGGCCTTCGGCGGACGGTGCTTATGCCTGGGATAGAAAGATGCCTGGAGGTACTCATGCTGTGGTTCTCTACGTTCATCAGTGTCATCTTTAAGAAGTTAGTTCTACTTTTTACGCTTTTTAGGGTTCCGTAGCCGAATGGCAAAAAACGGAACCCTTATAGTTTCGTCAAGTCTGTCTGTCTGTCTGTCTGTCTGTCTGTCTGTCTGTCTGTCTGTCTGTCTGTCTGTCCGTCCGTATGTCACAGCCACTTTATTCTGAAACTATAAGCATCACATAGCTGAAACTTGGTAGGTAGGTTTTTTACAATATTTTTAACACTCACAGTGTCATATTTTATTCTTAAAAGATGAAATATGAAACCAAAAATTGCATAAACAGACGGGTAGATGGCGCTAACGTCACGCAATGACGTATCAATGAGACCAGGAATTTCGCGCGGTCGGACCGACGGCACGGTAGCTCAATTGGAAGAGCAGTTGGCCCGGATAGCCAGAAAGATGCTGGTTCGAATCCCGCCCGTGCGCAATTTTTGGTTTCATATTTCATCTTTTGGTAGGTAGGTGTATTTTGTTCACCGCTTTCCGATTCAGATACAAAAAGTTAGAAAAAATAATATTTAAGGGGGGGCTCCCATACATGAAACTAAAACCTAAAAATTTTTTTTTACTCAAACCTATGCGTGTGGGGTGTCTATGGATAGGTCTTTGAAAATGATGTTGAGGTTTCTAAAACCATTTTTTCCAAAAGTGTAAGGTTTGAGATATAGACGCTTCCAAAGTGGTAAAATGGGCGTCCCCCCCCATCTAACTTTTGAACTAAGAAAGTGAAAATTTTGAAAAAAATATATAATGTAGATCTCAACAAAAACTTGCAACGAAAATTGGTTTGAAGGAGATCGAACCAGTAGTTTTTGAGATATTGCACATTTTTATCAACCGCAAATATAACTTTGTCTTTCATACAAACACTATGAAAAACAAAGTTATTTTTGCTGTCGCAATATATTGTGATGTTTTCGTTGAGTGAAAGTAAGTGGACCCTGAATTAAGTTAAGGGTGGCACGGAACCCTCAGTGCGCGGGTCCGACACGCACTTAACCGGTTTTTCAAGCCAGTCACTAACTCACCGCCACTTAAGTACTGACCTGATATGGTACTAATATTTGAGAATGTAACCGAAGCCTTAAAAACCATATCAAACTAAATAAAATATTAATATCTGGGTGACCGAACTTAATTTATTGAAAAAAAGAGGAAAAAAACCTCCGCATTCCATATTTTAATGTGTTGATTGTGTATACTTTGGATTGTATTTAGCAAAAAAAAAATACCATTACTATGGCTTGATTGTCGTGATGGGTAAAATTTTACTATACCTACAGGTTTGTCATATTCGTTGTCTGGTACTTCGTAACACAAGGAAGAAAATTCCTTACCACGAAACCAGACAATCGGTGTGTTGTCTGGCGCGTAAAATTTTTCTATACCTACAGGTTTGTTATATTCGTTGTCTGGTACTTCGTAACACAAGGAAGAAAATTCCTTACCACGAAACCAGACAATTGGTGTGTTGTCTGGCGCATATTATTATCATATTATTATATTATTGTACGGAGCCCTCGGTGCGCGAGCCCGACTCGCACTTGCCCGGTTTCTTTTTTTATAAAACTCCAAATCAGGGAAGATAGTGTGGTGTTTTTCTCTTACCTTAACCACAGTTTAAGAACCGGGGGTTTTCCGCCTCTTAATACCCAGTAAAAGACCTTTCCTGATATAAATAAATACTATATCTTCAGCCTTTTTCTAGTACTGATATTGCTACAACACAACACCAGAGAAACGCTTATGTGTTAGCGGCGTTTACTCGCCATGATGGCACAGGATCGTCACTGAATATTGTAGCTTTTTATGAAGGAACCCATCCCACTAGCTCAAAATATACCTATAGTAGTACTACACCCACTAGACTCCCCAGTACATGCTGGTTATCCTGCCGCTGTTTGCCGCTGGTTGTTTTATACGATTATTATTATTATTATGAGCCCATAGTGTCCCACTTTATACGATTGCGATCGCTAAATACGTGTTAAATGCTACGTGTATCAAATCGATATAGGTAGGTACTTTTTTCTTATCCGTATCAAAAAGATATAAATGTTGTTGAAATAAACAATGTAGTCTTATCAATTTTAGATTTCTTTAGAATTAAACCCAATCCTTACCTTGCGTTTGCACTTGTTGATTAAACCTTTTTTTGCTTCTAAACGAACATGCTACAATTTCTTGAAGTAAACTTAATACTATTACTACTATGTACTACTTAATAAATTGAATAGGAATCCAATATATTCAGTATAAAACATCCATATAGAGCAGGGATGCACAGACTTATTAAGACTAGGGGCCACTCGGGCAAATTATGAACTGATGGCGGGCCGCCAGAAGTATAGGTAATTAAAGACAATAAAGAATTGATAATTATGTATTAAAATTGAAAAAGAATTTATTAATTTGAAGCGTGGCACTGCATAGTGCTTACAATCTTTTTTATATTTGGCTCAAATTTACTTGTAGCAACACGTAAAACTGCTTCCAAACTTTCATTTGCAAGGCGGTTTCGATTTTTTGTTTTATTATTATTTAGTATTGAAAAGGTTTGTTCACATATATAGGTAGAACCAAATAAGCTGGCACATTTCAGAGCGTTTATGCGCAACTCTTTGTACGTATTTTTATCAATGCAGCGGTAAAAGTTCAGCAAGTCTCCTTCGTTGAATTTGTTGTGTAAATCTTGGTCGTTTTGAATGTCGATAATTTCTAACTGCATTGACTCTGGCGCATTTTCAACTGAAATCGTGAAAGGATTGCTGAATATGTCCAACAGAGGTTTCACTTTTTTAAACTCCGAAAATCTTTCTTGAAAAGATTGAATCAAAATATCTAGCTTTTCTACATAACTGAAATTAATCGCAGTTTTGTTGAATTTTTCAGCCATTTTCTTATAATTCGGAAAATGATTGTAATTTCCAGAATTCAATTGCGATCTGAAAAGTGTCAGCTTGCATTGAAAGGATGATACGTGAGCGTAGAGCTGGGATATCAGTTGATTTTTGCCTTGAAGCCGTGTGTTCAAGACATTCAAATGATTTGTAATGTCAACTAAAAAAGCCAAATCACACAACCAATCAGGATTTTTAAGTTCCGGGACATCCTTTTGCTTTTCCGCCAGAAATATTCCAATTTCTTCTATTAAATTTAGAAATCGTTCCAGGGTCAATCCACGACTTAGCCACCTTACTTCTGTATAATACAGTAAATCTCCATATTCGCTTTCGATGTCATCAAGGAATTGTTTGAATTGCCTGTGATTGAGTCCTCGTGATTTTATGAAATTTACAGTCGAAACTACCACTTTCATGACATTTTGAAATTCAATTTTTTTAGAACAGAGGGCTTCTTGGTGTATAATGCAGTGAAACTGCATGAGATCTTCAGCGTTTATGTTTTTTTCTTGCATATGCTTTTTCAGCAAAGTAACTAGCCCAGAATTGACACCAATCATCGAAGGAGCACCGTCAGTGGCAACTCCCGATAATTTTGATAAGTCCAAATCAGTTTTTGAACACTCATCCAAAAGTACATTGAGTATATCAACTCCTCTGGTTTGACCTTTCAATGAACACATTCCTAACAACTCTTCTAAGACTTCAAAATCTTGAGTAACACCTCGTATGAATATGAGAAGTTGAGCTGTGGAAGTAATATCAGTGGATTCGTCGAGTGCTAATGAAAAAAATTCAATGATCTTAGTTTTTTCATTTAATTGTTCCGCAATATTACCTGACAAAGACATAATACGTCTTTGGATAGTCATACGATTCAGTTGAATTTTCTCAAACTTTTTTGCTGCTTCTGGACACATTTTCTTAGCGGCAATTTCTATGCATTCTTTTACGCGACTGCGCTTTGCTATCATTCGAGAAATTTCATAACTAACTTCTGTAGCTGTTTCTGAATCTTGGATGGGTTTTGTAAACATAGCTTGCTGACCAATAAGCTCCCGTTTTAAAGACAACATTTTTTGCTTTCTTAATTCGCCTGTAAACTTGGTAAAAGTAGGATGCTGCGTTTCATAGTGCCTTTTTACATTATATTCCTTTGCAATCGCAACAGAATTCTTGCAAATTAAACAAACGACTTTATTATGCGACCATACAAAAAAGTATTTCTCAGTCCAAATTTCTTGAAACTGCCGATTTTCATCTTTAACCTTACGTTTTTTACTAGGTCCTGGCTTGTCCATGTTGCGTTCTAATCCTGGCTAGGATTAACACAGCACCTAAAAACAATTACAGTACCTACTTAAATTACCCATCCTTTTTTATTTAGGTAGATTGATTTAAATAGGTAGGGAAACACTTATTAATAACAGAGTTTTACTTACGATTTCACAACACAATTATACACGGCACTTGACGGGAAATCTACGTTGAATGTGGATCAAAATATATGACACCGGCTAGTCGAGTTAAAATCTACACTAGAACTATTGACACTTCACTCAAATTAAAACCGAACTATCGGTCGCTGCGGTTAGCGTGGCTTTTATACCGCGCGTATAGAGTCGAAAACTGTCTGGAGAAATCTCGAAACCGACTCTGGAAGCTTCGTGTATCTACCTACGCGAGCAATCGGGAATTCGTGCACTTAAGAGCGCGCGCGCGAGATTCAAATTACTTTTCGAACATATTTTTTTTGGTTTTATTCTGGAATAGAATTCAATATTTTTCGAATGTACGAGAGTATTATTTTTGCTGTCGGCGGGCCACCAGTATTCGACCGGCGGGCCGCAAGCGGCCCGCGGGCCGCGGTCTGTGCATCCCTGATATAGAGCGACTCTTGGTATCTTTATTTAAATAGTAATGTAATGATTCAACGTTTCCAATCTCAGTTGCATTAAAAATACATTCCGTTCAGTTGAGAAAATAATCATAGTGCATTTGTTTACATGGACGATAATTTCTGGGATAAGAAGTATTATTATTGTTTAGTGTGGCACTATGGGTGGTATTGATGTATGATGTTGTATAATTGCAGGAAGGCGCGGCGCAAGGAGCGCGAGGGCGAGAGCGCCGGCGACCCCAAGCTGTACCTGCAGGAGGCGCTGCTGGAGCGCAAGCTGCCCGACATCGACATGCGCCAGCTGGTGGAGCTGCCGCACGGGCTCGACTACAACGAGTGGCTCGCCTCGCACAGTACGTGGCACGGGTTTTTCTCGACTGAATACACTGCTCCTGGGGCCCTATTTTTGAATTACTCGCGTCAAGATAGCGTGTCATATGCATTGATTAAAGTCATATTTTGGAATGAAAACCAGTTGTAATTTACACAAGAAGGATTTGAAAAAACATAGCTCAATTTTGTGAGTACTCACGTCTATGTTTCGCCTGGTTTTCATTCGTTTTCGAACGAAAATCACACGCCGTGATTCAAAAATGGGCTCCTGGACAAGCTCAACAAATTCTATCACAGAATTCATAGACGTGGCGTGGTATAAAGGGGTTCAAGCTCGCCCAAGCCAAAGACACTCATATTTCAGAGGGGAATACTCTGCTTTTCACAACTACTGCGAGGCAGTAAAAAATAAATTCCTTAGTAATTTCTTTTGGTCTTGAACGCATGCAACGCTGTATTAATTTCTTCTTTAACTAGCGGTCCCCCGCGGCTTTGCCCGCGTACATTTTGGATTCCCTGGAAATTGATTCACGAAAAACACTATTTTTATGGTTAGTAAAGTCGAGGTCTTTGCTGCCTTACCACTTGCACGACGAAAATCGCTTCCACCTACCCCACAATAATGGGCGTCACTTCAAGCAAAAGACGACGCGTGGTGCAGGTGATTTTAGTTTTTGAGGTGGTTAGGCGGCGGTGACCTCGATAGTGCCTCCTCTTAGAGTAGAGGTAGGGTTGCCATCTCTAAAATTCAAAAACCAGGACAAGACGCGTGAAAACCCCGGATTTTAGAGCAGAAACCCGGACATATAAACAGGTTTTTAAACATAGTCAGTGTAATAAAAAAAATACTTTTTTACTTATATAAAACCTGCTTTAAAATGCTGATAAAAAAATAATAATTTAATTTTAAGGTCGGATAAAATTAAATTATTATTTTTTTATCAGCATTTTAAAGCAGGTTTTATTTATTAATAACAAACAAGAAAGTATAAAACTAAGAGATGCAACATTAAAAAAAAACATAAGACTACGCTATTCAAAACCGGCCAAGCGCGAGTCGGGCCCGCGCACTGAGAGTTCCGTACCACCCTCAACTGAATTCGGGGTCCACTTACTTCCACCTTGCGAAAATATCACAATATTTTTAGACGGCAAAAATAACTTTGTTTTTCATAGTGATTGTATGAAAAACAAAGGTATATTTGCGGTTGATAAAATTGTGTTATATCTCAAAAACTACAGGTTCGATCTCGTTCAAACTAATTTTCGTTGAAAGTATTTGTTAAGATCTATTCAAAATGTTCACTTTATTAATTCAAAAGTTAGATGGGAAGCGTCCATCTCTCAAACGTTAGACTTTTACAAACCTCAATGGCATTTTGAAAGACCTATTCACAGACATGTATAGGTTTGGGTAAAAAAAATTTTTGGTTTTAGTTTCATGTATGAGAGCCCCCCTTTAACATATTTTTTTAAAGTGTTTGTACCTGAATCGGAAAGCGGTAAACAGGATACACCTACTTACCAAATTTTAGCGGTGTGATGCTAATAGTTTCAGAATAAAGTGGCTGTGACATACGGACGGACAGACAGACAGACAGACTTGATGAAACTATAAGGGTTCCGTTTTTGCCATTCGGCTACGAAACCATAAAAATGAAACCATTTCGTATTTTATCGTTATCCAAAACGTTATCTTCTCACTTAATGATAAAATTTGTTTTAATAATCAGTTTAATTTTTATTTATTTAAAATAAAACACAAATACTTTGTCATGAAAACAAAACCTTAATATAATAAAAATATGAAACCTGCGACTGTAGGGGTGGGGGGACAGCACAGTGTTTTTTTTACCCTCATTTTGGGTTAGCCCAACTTTATTAAATAATCGCATAGAGAAATATATCACAAATATGAGAGTTAAACTCCCACTAGCCTCGCTATTATAGTTTTCAAGAAAATGCGATCGTAATATAAATACAAAGAGGTATAGGTAAATAAGTTTTTTTTTATTTAATTATTATTTATTTTTCTATGAATGTAATCAATTTCTAACAATAGCCAGCCGAGGAGAAAAAAAAATCCTAATTTACCAGTATTTATATTCAGATCGCATTTTATCGAAAACTATGACAGTAAGGCTAGTAGGAGTTAAACTCTTAAACATTAGTGATATATTTCTCTATGCGATCACTTAATAAAGTTGGGCTGGCTCAAAATGAGGGTCAAAAAACATTGTAGACAGTGAAACGTGCGTGAATGACGCCGCGGCCTGTGAAAAATTTAAAGTTGTGGGTCCCTCGCGGGTCGCGGGCGACTCAAGACTTTGCATTTGAGAAACCCGGACTACATATAAAAACCCCCCCGGACGCTCCCCGGACGCCCTCTAAACTAGGACAAATCCGGGGAAACCCGGACGGATGGCAACCTTAAGTAGAGGAGACCATAGCGGCTGGCGCAAGCGCGCGTCGTACGTATTTACCTTCTTGAGCTATGAGTATTATTTTGGAGTTATTATTCAAACATTTAATTTCATTTATTTCCAACATACATCTAGGGTAGATGAAACATCATTATCATCATCATCAATCCTCTAGGGTACAGAAAAGATCCAAATCGATAGATGCAGAATCACATAATAAATTAAAAACTTAAAATAAGAATTCAATAACAATCAAAAAGAGTCAATAAATAAAAATACATACAATCATCCTTAATATAAAATTTAATCAGATCAGTTGTATAGAGATAAGCGCGTTACACTTAATGGCAATAAAATAATAACTTTTCTTGATAAATTAGTAGGATGTCCACCGACAAGATTATCCGTCGACCTTGTAAAGATCGCAGGATCAAACTGGATGCAGACCGCTTGTGATCGGTCGCTGTGGACAGCCGTGGGGGAGGCCTATGTTTAGCAGTAGACGTCCTTTGGCTGATAATGATTTACACACTTTATTATTTTTGCACACTGTGTGTCTCTTATTTATTCAATTAAATATAATAATAAAAATGTCAAGATATCAGTGCCACAGCCTTCTCTAGTGATTTGAAGAGGAGGTGAAAACTTACTCTTGACCTGTTCTGATTAGACAAACACTACCTTGTCATTATTTGTAATAATCTTTTCAATCGGATTTTTAAACGTCGCTTCGAGCTCACGTTAAGATTGAATGTTTGTATGTTTGTTTTATATACAGTGTGTTAGGGGTCGGACTTCCGATACTTTACCGACGTGTTGTATGTTAAACTTTATCGACAAAAACCTATACAAAGGGGGGTCGCTGCTTCGCTGTGTTCGCTGGTTATTTGTTGAACTGCTTCTAAAATAAAACAAAACGCAGTACAGTAGAAAGCGCGTCTCGCGGTGAATACAAATGAGCATGAGCCAGCATTCGCTGCACAGACGGCCGCGGCGCCGGGCATACAGATCGTAGTTCCGATGACACGGAATCGCTACCATTTGTTGATGCTCGTTTCACCTCGATAACGGTAATGTGCTCTACCGTTTCCTATCTAAACACTTTCATTTTAAATTTGTATCGATCATCAAATAATGATAAAAAAACAATGTAAGTACCTACTTGTTCATTGATTAAAACACTTTACGGATTTATTTTGCGCACTATTTGAAACTAAACGCCTGACGTTTCAAATCCTTTTTCAGCATCCGGCCACAGACTTAGTTCAACCTGTGACTGTAAAGTGTTTTTTATCAATGAGAAGTGTTCGCGTAATGTTCAGAAACAAATATTCGAGTATAATCGACCTGCTTTTTACACCTGGAAAATTCTAACCTTTAGTTAGAAATCAACTTAAAATCAAATCGGTGGTGCCTAATTATAATACCCTCCTTATGACGCACAGGTAATAACTACCGATCTATTACGAAGTGCAAAAATTGAAAAAAACCCATTTCATACTGATTATTATCATCATATCATCGCCACCGAATTCAAAATACCATCCCACTGGGAGAGCCCACGGCTGAAATAGAAGCTAATTGATTTTGTTATTGTTATTCCACAGCTCTGGCGCTGTTCGAGCACGTGAACCTGCTGTACGGCACGGTGTCGGAGTTCTGCACGCCGGCGTCGTGCGCCGACATGACGGGCCCCGGCGGGCGCACCTACGCGTGGTACGACGAGCGCGGCAAGAAGTCCCGCGTCGCCGCGCCGCAGTACGTCGACTACGTCATGACATACACACAGAAGACTGTCAATGATGAGACAATCTTCCCCACTAAATATGGTGAGTTGCTTTGCCGTCGCGGTCCATGCTGTGGTAGTAATAACTTAACGTGTTCCTGGTCGTATCCGACCACGGCGGCCAATCTCAATTGAGATTGGCCATCGGCGCGGGACGTTGTTTACGTGCTCAAGTGTGTGCGCAACACACAAGGGCACCCTCTCCTTCCTTTATGTTCCATATTCATAAAGTTGTGATATTTATAGTCAAATTCACCAACTAAAGTCCGTTTTTCTTTGCTTAGCGAAGATTGTAAGCAATCTTGTCAAGATCCGTTGTAACGAAATTATTCATTTGAAAATAATCCATCGTTGAACACAGACCTTTTTAAATCCAATAGTTATTTATTTTATTCACTGAGATTGTAAAATATTTGCCAAGCTAAGAAAAATTTTATTTTTATCATTTTAGAGAGTATTAAAAAAAACACTGTGTTTTGTATTGTTAATGAATTATTATTTATTTAGGACAATAAACAATTGTACAATTATGATAACAGGATATTTATCATATCAGGATAATTATCTTTTCTTGCTCGTCGTCTTGCTCCTTTATTAATATGTGTAATTATTGCTATGAGCTGATCCCGCGTAGCGAATGAAGTGGCATAAAAGGGTACATGGAACTTTTGGCTCACTTTTCGGTCCATCACCATCAATAGAACCTTAAAAATGTACATCTTTAGTGGCGGTTTCTGCGTTACACTTCTTTCTTACCTCTGTTATGACTTTTATGCCTACTACACCATAGCATGCCATGACTGTGCTAGGGAAAAAATATTTTTGTATTGAAAACTGTGACACTGTTAAACCACTAGACTGAAGACTGTTCCGTCACCGACCAACAGAGCTCGTTTCATTTACGGAGCGTGTCGGCACCGGCAAAATACGCTTGCTATCGCTCTAGCTAGCTCCATATAACGTTGAGACAGAAAACTGTACATCCGTTCAGTGGACAAAGTAAAGCGTATCATGTTGCTTTTCGTGTCTGATGATACCTCCTATACTCTGATTTTTAATTAGATAGACCAAAATGACGTTTGGTGGGTGGCCACTATTTTGTAATTTAAAAATAGTGTTGGACCTTAATAATCGAAAGGACACGGACGACACGCCATACATTGCTTGCCCCAAAAGTAAAAATCCATGCGTCACGACCAAAACTAATTTTATGGGTTCCTTTCTTCGCGTTTTAAAATAATATAAAGTAATATAAGCCGTAAATAGCGGGATTTTCACATAAAACGAAATCAAATGTGTGGGGTCAATCTCTTGCACAGGTCTTTCTAGATCATAGCGTCATCTGTGTCGAAAACCCGCAATCTAGGCCACCAAAACTAAAACATAGAAAACTGCCCCGCTAGGGTGCGTAACGCGTGAAAATTATGAAGACGCAAACAATAGCCAACGATAAGAAGTTCCTTGTCACAGTTTTTTTTTCAAGTTTTAGGAAGAGGTTGGTAGGTTTAAAGGTTAGTACATATGGGAGGCAAACGTCATCTTCCGTCTTAATATAGCGATTGCGAGCGCTTACTTATTTAACTAACTGCCAGTTCTATGACACAGTATGACACAATATGCCATTTCGTTAAGCGGTCGTCAGTTTGCTTATAAGTGCTCGAAACCGCTATTTTCTGCCAAACACAACAATTGTTGGGGACAGGAAATTGTATTCAATCGTTGTCCTATTTATTTTGTAGATTTATATGCCGCTAGATAAAAGCAAAGTAAATTAACAATATTGTATTAAAAATTCAATATATTTTTTGCAAAATGATATAGTCAAGTCTCATAATGCTTTTCTTTACTCAAACATGAAACGACTCTGGGGCAGGATACGAACGTCTCCTTTTCAATTTCATTCAATTGTTGTTTATAATCGATTTTAAAATATTCAAATAAAATCTGTTTTTAAAATTCAGGAATCCTACAAAAATCATAATTATTTCAATGAATTAATTTATAGAAAGTATTGAAATGTCAAAATAGGTAAATACAAACAAAAATATTGCTATTGCAAAAGAAACCTAGATTTTTCTACTCCTTACAAAAACTGTATATGCATAACGTTTATTTGTAGCTATAAGTAACGTTAAACATGTATAATTTATCCTAATTAGTAAAATCACATTATTGAAAATTTATATCACAAGTTCAATTAATCGCGTACAATTGAATTGTTACGACACTATGGGTACTACGCTAGCAACATTAAAAAATAAATAGTACGATTGAAGCTGTCATTCTGGTCTATCTAATTAAAAATCAGAGTATAGTATTGTCATGCCATGGTCCGGTGTGGTGAGCCCAGACCCTAATAAGAATACCTGTTACTTACGAAGTTTAATAATAATAATATAGCAATAAAGCATTTTATTCCTTTAAAAGCCCTTAATAAAATTGCAATTCAAATATTGTTAGTATAGATATTTGTGTATAGTTTTTGCTAGTGTCAGTTTTAGTTATTTTTTTCCATCTAGTCCAGTTTGTGGAATAAGAACCCCGATTTGGGTATAGGTCTCCTCCAGCTTTTTCCACCTTTCTCTATCTTGCTCTAACCAGTCTCCTTCCACCTTCTGCACGATATCGTAGTAAAGACCACAAAATGGAAGGGTCCTTCAGGCAAAAAAAGTGTCGACAGACCAAAGCAACGATATGAGCTGACGATATTTAACGAAGTTTAAGCAAAGTAGTTTCGAAAAATATTTACTTATTTGATTTACCTGTTTTGAATGTTTCAACCGCATTTAAGAAAAAATCTAAATACCAAGTGAACCAGGCTGTAAGTAGTAAAAATTCCAAGGCTCATAAAAAGGCACTCGTCTGCGCAAGCTATTATCGGTGGCTGCAATAACTTTCGCCGTCAATACGATAATCGTTTTGCGGATCCGAAACATTTCATAGTAAGGATTGCATACTATTCAAATTCGCAAAACAATGAGCGTATGGACGGATTTCGTGTTTCAATCTCAATGAACCGTAATGAAATATGAATGAACCGTATGTACGTTGTAACGTTCAGCGAACGAGTTCCCCGGCGCGTTCGAGAGCGTGGTGCGGCGCGTGGTGCGGCTGCTGTTCCACGTGGTGGCGCACATGTACGCGGCGCACTTCCGCGAGCTGGCGCTGCTGCGGCTGCACGCGCACCTGCACCTCACCTTCGCGCACCTCACCGCGCTGCACCGCCGCTACTCGCTGCTCGACCACAAGGAGACCGATGTGAGTGACCTACAACCTACAAGCCGCCGTCATCATCAACTTCAATTATGCACTAATTAAAATAATTCAGAAAAACATCATTTTCGCAATATTAAAATAATGGTGACAAGGAAAGTGACGTAAGTCGAATTTTTTGAAAAAATAAATAAATTATTATTATTATTATTAAACCATGAGACTTTTCTTAACCCATTCTATATTAACTTACCTTAAACTTGATTTCGGTTGAACCACTACTTACGTTGGTATATACCTACAGCGTGATCTTAACAGTCACTGATGTCCGATCCGTTTAGGCGTTTCTTCATCTTAGCGTGTCGATGGCACACGGGAAATGACATCGTAGCAGCCCGGAATTCCGCCACTTGTATTGCGGATCGACAAGGCGCTGTTTTATGATCAATTTTATCTACAAAACAAATCCACTGAAATAAAACATTTTATTCGTATTATAAAAAATTCTGCATTTTTTTTTCGTTCCCGAGCTCGAGTGGCTTTATTTATTTGGCAATTGCTACCGATGTACACTACCTACAAGAATAATACCTAAAATGAATTCGTTCGACAGTCAAAAGAGCACTTGAAACGCAAAAATGTACATCAAAATTCATGTTATTCTTTAAACTTTTCACTATTTAAAAAAACTAGACCATGAACATACATTTGACTAAGGCATTACCTAAAAACTGATGTTTATACCTTAGCTTTACGTCAACTAGTCTAGACGTCATGATTGATTGAACGTGACTCTATCAAATTCGAATTCATCCCAATAATAAACGTCATCCCGTTAATAGCATTATTAGCTCCTTAGACTGCGTTACCACCAGAGATGTGCGATGGAAATGTGTCGTAGGAGGATGTCTAGCTGTGCTGTGAAAATGTGTGGGTGGTTCCACCAAAGCTGTGCGATAAAAATGTGCCTACGAGGATGTGTAGCGGAGCTGTAAAAATGCGCATCAATGTGTGGTGCGAGGATGTGTTGCGAAGCTATGAAATGTGTCGACAGGGGTGCGGTGTATGCGCAAACCTTCTCAACACACATTCCTCGCAGCACACCCCTCGCACCCATCCCTCGTACACATCCCTCGCACACATCCCTTGCTTGTTTTGTATGCGCAAAAATCCAGCTCCGCTGAGCCGTTTCCACCAGAGCTGTGCTGACCGAAATGAGGTAAATGAAGCGATTCTATTGGTTCTGTACAAACACATCTCTCGCTACGCGTCCTCGCACATCTCTGGTGGAAAAGCACCCTAGATTCTTGTAGGTAGTGTGTATATCGGTAGCTATTGCCAAATAAATGAAGCCACCCGAACTCGGAAACAAAACAAAAATAGCTGCTTTTTTTTAGTTGGAAAAAAATGTTTTATTTCAGTGGATTTGTCGATAAAATTGATCATATTTCAGCGGCTCAACAGATCGGACATGGGTGACCAGACACACTGTATATTAACCTACAATATTTTATAAACATGTATTATTTATTAGTACTATTTTTTATTTGTAGGTATTTGCTATTATGTAATTATTTTTGTTATAATTTCATTATACATATGTATACAGGGTGTCCCGTCAGTAGTGGTTCAACCGAAAACCATAGATGGATGAGGTCATGATCTATTAGAATAGGCCAATATAATGTGTTAGGAAAAGTCTCATGGTTTAAGAGTTATTCAATAATTTATATTTTTTTTCAAAAAATTCGACTTACGTCACTTTCGCTCTCACCATTATTTTAATATAGCGAAAATTAATGTTTTGCTGAATTATTATATATTTTGCATGATTGAACTATGTAGCCTAAATATTTTTTCATCAATAACTTTAATAGTTTAGTCAGAAAATGACAATGTTTTGAATTTTTTTTGGCCCGATAAAATCAAATCAATCAAAAGTTTAAAGACCTGTGTTGAAAAAAAAGTATACTGGACAGTTTGTGCCCAACAGCTTAAAAACTTCTACATTTAATGCAGATTACAAAATACTATAATACTGCTACGTTCCGGATGGAAAAAAAAGTTTCACTCAAAACATTGGCAAGGGCATTGAACTGCAAGGGGGGCATTTTAAAAAAAAAAACTCAATATTTTACTTCTCTGAGGATCATAATAAAAGCTGACAGTTCAATTTTTTTTTTCATTTTGATTAGTTGACCGTTGACCACGCCATTTAGAAAAAAAATCGGCAGACAGTTTCTTTCAATTCAATAAACATACAAAACTGAATAGTATTTATACATATTTATTGGTAACTTCTGATAAATACAGTGCATTACGTGAGTTTAAGTGTAAATTTGTATGAACTTAGAAGATAATCTTATAAGTTGTCTCGCAAAGTGAAGCGAAAAGCAGAGTATTTAACTCGGGGATAAAAGTGTCTTCGGCCCAGGCCCAACTTTAATCAATCAATCAATCAATCAAATTTATTTACTCACACATACATTGAAAAACACATGAGATGAAGTAAAATCAAATAATTATACATATCTTAATAATGTAAGTGCAAGTCTGATGCCTATGCTAGGTATCGAATACCAGTATTACAGGACATCAGGCTCTCACCACCTCGAGCCAATAGGACATTGACGATGGCTATAAGCAAAGTGTACTTATACAACACG